>VXBU01009756.1:813431-1010154 GCA_013400315.1 Bombycilla garrulus | reverse complement strand
TTGGGTTTTTTTTTTGTTTTTTTCTTACAGATGGATCAGGCAGGCATTTTGCCACTTGCTTGTTCCAATTATTTATTTTTAAGATGTGTCTCAAACACACAAGAAAAATAACTGGTTTGCATTTTTCCTGCCAAGTCAGATTCTTCAGGAAATAAGCTACCTGGGGCATTTTCTACTCCATCAGCACATTAAACATTGCTGAGACTGAACACTGTGTGGAACAGTCCATTTTCATGAAAAGATGAATGGCAATGTGACATGATTATCCAGTGGGTTAGGTAGTTTCTCTCTTTTTCTTTTCTCACTGCTATTCATTGTGGCCATTTGGGGCCTTACCTTTTTTCAGGAGGGTCAGTCCTGCAAGGCAATAGGTTGACATCCCTTCATCTCCTGTTGGTTTTAGTAGGGTGTAAATGTGCTCTGAACCTTGTGGTATCTGTCCCCAGCACTTTGGCTCTTTCAAAACCTGCAGCACGTTGTCTGGGTTCTCCCTCCTGGAGGAGAATGGTTTTGATTTTGGTAATTTTTGCTTCTTTCTTCCTAAAATGACAATGCTTACTGTTAAATTTCACTGCATTACTCAATAGCTTCTGAGCTACCATCATGTGCTTTTATGGATAAATTCAGGCTGCTGGTTGGAGTGTTACAGCTTCTGGGGAGTCTTTTCAAACTCCTGTACTTTGGGGCTTTGTCACCACTTGCGGACAAAGTGTAGCAGTTTAGCAAAATCTTTGGACATGAGTTTGAAGGATGGTGCTTCAGAAAAATGAAGGCTTCATACTCAAAACGTGTCTTTCAAGTTTCCCCCCACTTCTCGATTTGCAAATGTGGGTGTCATTTGATGCATCCTGCTGTCATTACAGTCCAGCTTCTTCTACTGCTCAAATCTTTAAGGCAACACGTGAATAGAGTCCAAATATGAGAGACAGTTCCTTCTTGGGAGATTAGCAAGGAGAATGAACATAAAAATAATGCTTAATTTGTCTTTAAACATGATTGCATGTTTGCTGAGTGATACTGGCATTTAAATGGAATTAACTTGGCTGTGCGTAGGAGTTATTGATAAAGTAACTCAGAAATATACTTTGCCTATTTCTGTTTCCATTATGCATTGGAATACAATTTTATGCAAGGCTAGTTTAATGAGGAAACAATATTTTAGAAGGTTGTTATTGCAGCCATAAAGGTCAACAGCTTTATTTAAGCATTTTTTATTTATTTTTTTCCATGGAGGGCTGGGGGGGAAGAGAAGATATTGTGCAAACCTGACTTTTTTTTTTTTTTTTTTAAATTTTCCACATCTTCCTTTTGCCACATGCTGTGAGATGAGGCCGTGGTGTTCTCTTGACCCTTTGCAGGTGGGAAAGCCTGTCCCCCTGAGCGAGCCCTGCAGGAGCAGCGTGCCTGCAACGAGCACCCGTGCGTGCATTTCTTCTGGGAAGCGTCTCCCTGGAGCTCCTGCTCCGAGGACGCGCTGGGCACCGCGCTCAACGCCACCCCCAGCTGGAGCGGGGAAGCCTCCTGTGGGGTGGGCATTCAGACAAGGAAAGTCTTCTGCAGGAAGAGCAGCTCAGGCCAGGTCACTCCCAAAAGGTATTTAAAGAAAGCGTGTTAGCGTTTATTTATAAAATATGTGATGTATAAAAGTGTTTTCATTAATTGTATGGGCTCCACAGCATTGAAATAATTCCATTTCAGGACTATCTCCAGGTACTACTCCATCACTGTTTTAACAGGGAAAGAAATCAAATATCCAGCTATTTTAACTTTCCATGCAAATCCAGGCAAAAAGCATGCTTTCAGTGGTCGAGATTTTTTTGCTGTAGCTCCTCTGCTACTCTAATTTACAGTTTTCTGCAAGTATTTTCCCTGAAGGACAGGTGTGAGGAAAATATAAAATGCGTTTGAATATAATGTTCAGCAGCATGTTATTAGCAGTGCTCTAATAAAATATAAAAAGTAAATAGATTTTGTGTTGTATTTACACTCCAATAAGGCAGTACCATATGTGTGATCTATATTGTTCACTTGGTTTAGATAACTTCCATAATGTGATAGCAACACAACAGAATTACGTATTCTGCAGCAGAAATATCCTAAATTTTGCTTTGTTTTACTAAATGAGGAAAATAAGTAGCACAGATGTTTTCCTTAATATCGAAAAATCAAGATGTTGCTAATTATTTTCGCACCATTAATGAGTCTAGAGACTTAGAACTGAGTTTCCTTTCCGACTGTAATTCTCAAAACAATGCTGTTTGTGTAAGCAGACTGTGCTGATTTCAGTAAAGTTAATTAAAATTCTTGAGGTTAATGGGGTTAATTAAATAAAAGGAAAGAAATCTGGTATTCATGTATGTCTCAAATGCATTGATATGCTTGAACTTTACCTAATTAAACATACTGTTTATAGAGCTATGTAATGCCTAAAATAGTTGTTGGCCCCCTCCACTTTTGAGGAAATGGAACTGAACAGGGTAAGTAAAACTTAAGCAGCTGATTCATGATTTTAACTTTTTTTTCTTCTTGTATGGATTAGTGGCACATTCCTCCTTCAAATGGGATCATTTTGGGTTGCATGCATTGCTAAGTATTGTTGAGTGATCTTTTTAATAGAAATTAATAAGGAGTAACAAAGAGTAACTCCCTTCCTTTTCACCCACTTGATATGCAAGATCTGACTGAATCCATAAAACTGTTCCTTTTCCGCTCTTCAAGTCCTCATATATTAACAGTGTCTGAAACTTTTATTAGAATATGTATGACATGTTTTCCATGTAGGAGTTAAAAATGAATGAAAAAAATCACAGAGCTCTTTGTACTGTATTACACTTGAAACTATTTTTGTGTTCCTTGGAGGTTGAAAGTTGAGGAATATGTCATCAGCCCTTCCAGACAGGTGGTTTAAAGGCTGTTGCATGTTGTGCTGCTAAAACAGGACTACTTTATAAACATAACTACTCACTTTTTTGGTAATAAATATATCTGTTGTACTCCCATGAGCTTTGTGGTTTTGATGTCACAGACTACATTTAGCCTGTAGCCATCAAGCCAAGTTCCGTAAAAAAATATAATTTATTTTTGGTGTCTCTGGTATGGCAGTGTGCTCACAGCCCTGTGAGAGTCTTAGGAGTAGAATCTTTGTCCATGGTTTTGGGTTTTTATTTTGTTTTTTCTCTGTTTGGGATCCGTAGGTGTCCGGAGTCGCTCCGGCCTGAGGCGGTGCGGCCGTGTCTCCTCCCCTGCAGGAAGGACTGTGTGGTTACACTGTTCAGTGAGTGGACACCCTGTCCCACAGCCTGTCAGCCTGGTAAGCCTTTAAGAAGTCAAAATTTGGGGGAAAAATTGGAACATTGGCCTACAGACATGTGAAAGATGAAGTTCACAGCAGTGTAATAATTTTTAGGGCCTGAATTTTGGGCCTGAGGACTTTGGACCTTGACTTTTGAGTTGATGTTCTTGCATGAGCGGGATCCTGGTGAACAGCTTTGGAGATGTGAATTCTCTCTGCCTGGAAAAAAATTCCTTCTGAGTTTGTGCCTTCAGAGTCAGAACTCCAAGGCCCCTGTGCTGTATGGCTGCACACGGGATTGCTCACATATTAAATGTAATTTTCTTGACCAAGCTGGGTGTACGTACAGGGTTGTGCAAGTGCCTCCTGTGCTTTATGGTTTTTCAAGGGCCAGACATCTCTTTGATCTTGTTGGTTAACTTTGAGGCACAACAAGTGTACAACAAAGTTTCTTTATAATCATGTAGTGTTGGGTTTTCTGACAAATTTGTGTGTTTCTTTAATTGTTCAGATGAAAGTCTGCCCAGTTATCAGAATATTTCATTATTGTTGGTAGTTTCCTTGCCCTTCAAAGATTCTCAGTGGATGCTTTCGCATAGTCCTTGTTAGATTTTACAGGAAAATGAGTTGCTTTCTAAAACAGTGAATCCTGTTTTAATTAGCAATTTATTTTTAGACTTTAAATGAGCTGCCTATGAAGGAGTAGAATAAATTACCTGGTAAATTACTTTGTTTATTAAATAATAGTCTACAATTAAAATGAGAAGAAATTAATTATTTAACCTCCTTGGCAGTGTTATCATTTTAATATAATTCTAAATTAAAACTTCTTAGATGAGGGAGTTTGTTTTTTACTAAATCTGTTATTGATATGGCTGCATTGCAAGATTTTTCTTTTTTTTTTTTTAATTTGCATTGCACAATTAAAACCTCAGCACGGTAATGAAATTTCAAAGCCACTATACATACGTGAGTTGTTAGGGGTGTTGTGCTTTTTTATGGAAAAGTTGTTTTTAATGAAAGCAATATACAGATGGTGAATTACTAATCAGATCAAGCAGGAACAGGTATTGCCTGGCAGATTTAAAATTAATTGTGTACCAGCATAAGATCAGAACTTAGACAAACATGGAATCACTAAATCAGCTTTACACAGAACTTTACCACTTGAGCTGTTTGTAGTTTATCTGAGGAAATACATCCGAGTTTACCATCTCTCAATAAAAAAGCTGACATTTTCCCTACGTGTAAATGTCATCAGACAACCGTCTGTCTTCTGGCAGAAGATTATCTCGTGCCTCAGAAGTGCAGACAGCACTGAACCTAGGGCAGTAACAGATGGACGGACAACATAATTCACAAAGGAAGTGCCTCTGAATCCAAGCACCTGTTGGGGAGGCAGGAGCAGGGAGGTTGTTACAAGTTATTGATTCTCTGCCATTTCAGATATTTAAAGGTGGCAACTGTCTACTGCAGTCTCCTGTAATGCGTCTGTTTTACCTGGTCTTTAAGGATGGGTTGAAAAAAGGATGGAAGAATGAGTAGGGTGGTTTCGGATATGTAATGGTCTGAATGAGCAGCAGGTAGATTTTCCTGTCAGCTGCTTCTCTGGGGGTGAAGGTGGCATGGAGTGGTAACTGCTTTCAGCGTGGATGAGGTACTCCCTGGACTGCCAGTATAGATTTAAAACTATGGAGGATAATGTTGTTTTGTTGTGTTTTTTTTTTTAAAAAAAAAGCAAACAACTAACAATAAATAATATTTTTCATCTTCCTTCTGAAAATGGATGGTACCTGTAAGTACCTCTTCTCTTCTGGGCATTGGTTGTCTAGGATGAAGGTTAGAAATTTCACAGTTGCTTAGTTCTCTAAACAAGTTTACATGAAATGTTAGATAGTAGCTGTCCTACTTTTTCCCCATGCCTTAAATCAGATTTGAAATGAGATGGGGTAAAAGTGGATAGAATGCATGGTGCGCCAGAATAAGAAATTCCAATGACCTCTACCTAGTGTCAGACAGTCCAGAATCTGCCACTTCCAGTCCTCATAAAACACACAGCCAGAGCTGGTCAACGTGAAAGACTTAAGAGCTCTTATCTCCAAAGGTACTGGACACAGCACTGATTTTGGTGACTAAAATCTCAGAAAATTCGTCCTTTTTGTTTGTGAGCTGAGTCTTGTGTGAACCAGACCCTGCCTTTCCATCTGGTCAGGAGCAGAGTGGGAAGCTGGATGTTTTCTGGGGAAGCTGGACCTGATACAGCGCATGTTCCAGGAGGGAAAAGGGATTTTGTCCCTCACCTGAGAGTGGTGGTGCAGCTCTGTGAGCCCTGGGGGTGAAGGGCAGAGGAAGGAAGGGTGCAAGATCCAGGGAGGAGTAAGAGTGGATTGGTAGGAATTGCATGGCACTGTAAGGGAGGAGAATGGAGGCACACGGAGGGGGAGTGCAAGCAGAGGTAAGGCACCCCTGAAATTCTCAAACAACATTATCTGAGCTGCAAAATCAAGGTCAAAGAAGTTAAGATGGTTGTTAGATCTTGAGGCTTGACTTTTTTTCAGGAGGACAAACACTCATAGCCATGCTGGAAATCAGTTTGGTTTGTTGTGTTCAGTCTTGCACAGTGCTAGCACTCTGGAAAAATCAGGCTGTAGCAATTTTAACTGAAATATAAAAATTATGCTCATTAACATTTGTAAGGAATGCTATAGAAAAGCCAGTGAGGAAATTCAATTTTGAAAATGGGGTTTGAGTAAGGTGCAATAAAAGTTGAGGATAATTTAGTTTCTTGAGGTGGAGAAAATTACTGTGGGAAGCTCATTTAGATTTGGTACTGATTAATAGGAAGGAAATGGGTAAGATTCTAATGGTGGTAGATAATTTGAATGAAAATCATCACAAAGTGATAGAGTTCACAATTCTTGGAAGAGAAGGATGGCAATATCACAAGACATTAAAAAAAAAAGGTAGACTTCAACAAACTGCAGGAATTGATATCTACACCTCTTAGGAACTTGTTCTGTGCAGACAGGAGTACAGAAGACCTGGAAGCTCCAAAAGAGCCTTTCCAAAGGGCTGAAGTCCTACTGGACTCCAATTCCTATTCTGAAACTGTGCTAATAGCAAGCCAGTAGCACTGGGGGAGCAAGGCATGTGTAGGTCTGTATGTGATTTGCAAGTTCAAGGTTCAAACCATAAAGAGGAGCATCACACACATCTTGAGAAGCTCTTTTTTATCTTACAATCAGAGTTATTCAGGATCTTGTTTCCTTTCAGATTGTCATATTGTTTCACAAAGATTAGAAACAAGAAATCAAGGATGCAAACTAAGCTAGAGGATATTAGATAGTGAAAATTGTATAAATGGATGAGAAATAAGGGGAAGTTGAATGAAATGTACTTTCTGAGAAACAGGAGAAGCACAACTTGGGGAATGTGCAGTTGCTGCCATTGTTTCCAGTCTGCAGCCAGGAGAAGAATGTACTAAGGAGTGTTTCCACTGAGTAGCTACTCCCACGTCAGTGAGCTTGTGTGAATTAGAAAGAAGTAGTAAAGTAATGCCAGGGCATCAAGTTGCTGTCTTATGGGTGAGAAATAAGGTCTTCAAGAACTAAAACTCAGTAATACCAAGGCAAACCAAACCAAAACTCTCTCCCTCACCTGCTCCTCTGAAAACAAAGGTCAGGAAAATTGTAGATTACTCATCCTAACTTCATTATGTAGAAAGCCACAAGAACAAGTTATTGCTCAAGATATAAACATTTCAACAATCAGATTGTAATAAACTGGCCAATAAGGATTTTATTGAGAACAAATTGTGCCCAATAGATTTAATCTCCTCTTTTTTGACAATGTAGATTCCCTTCTAATTAAGGGAAGTGGTAGATTTTTGACACATGAAACTTTTATCAGGAAGCTGAGGAACAGTGACTTAAATTAAATCACTCTTAAATGGGTACTCAGCTGCTTGAAAAATCTCACAGTGGATATCACAGTGAAAACAGTCTGTCTGTGATTCCTTTACTGTCCATTATAGTGTATTGATACACACTGATAAGATCCTGTGAGCCTTCTCTCCAGGCAGAAGAGTCACAGCTTTCCTGGTCTCTTCTGTGTGTCAAGTGCTCTGCTCCCAAATGGTCTTTGTGGCCTCGGGCACCTCTGGGCATACAATGGACTACAAAATAAATGAAAGTCAGCAGTTAGAAATGCTAAACTCACACCAGGCTTGTCAAATTGCTGGGCATGTTGTATGTAAGACCCCCGAGGGGTCACTGTGCTGTGCCCTGGGGAGGCTGCAGGTCCTTGGGCACAGTGTCGTGAGAGGGAAATGAATTGGACCTACAAAGGACTGGATTTGCTTGGTTTAGAGAGGGGAAGACTTAGAATGGATGCAAGCCCTAGAAATTTTGTAAAGGTTATGCATTAGGTGACAGGGATAAACTCTTTTCTTCATGTAATGGACAGAAGATAAAACAGTTTAATTTCCAGGAGTGAAATGGTGTGAGCTAGATTTTAAGAAAAGGCTCTCTGTGAGGCTTTACAGGCACCAGATCAGGCATGTGAAAGGAGACTGTAGGAAGCTGTAGAGCTGCCTCATGTAGTGGCTGTGAAAGAATCAGGAGAGGGATCTCTCTGGGTGTGCTTTTCCTGCCCCAGGGCAGCAGCCGTGCTGAGCAGCCTCCTGCCAGTCCAATGTCCCTTCGCTGTGACCTCACAGTGTGGCACATCTGCCAGTGGAGGCTTGTATGTCTTGGTGTTTTTTAAGCCAACATATTTCTTGGATCTGTGCTTGTATTTTGTGTTCATGATGTGACTTCTAAGTTTTCCTTCTACTCTACTGCATTGTAATTCTGCTGCTGCAGCTTCACTCTTATTCTGAGCTGGAAAAATAATACCTATAGTGGGCTTATTGGCACACTGCTTTCCTCTTTCAGGCATATTTGATGAAGTCCACTATTTGAAGATTTTTACATGGTCTGTAATCCTTTAGGGAGCTCCTCTGAAATCTTTACTTTCCGGGCACCAGTTTTTGAAGTGTGAATGCAGTACCCAGAGAAGGAGGAATGCCATGTGCAGTGGTTAAACCAGCTCTCAGTTTGCTCTTCCCACTTACACAGCCAAGGATCGTGTTTGCTTTAGCTGTAGAGACAAATAGATAAATCTTTCCTGCTTCATTCTGTACCGTGGATTTTGTGAACTGTGTTTCTAGATGGATTGATCTTGCATCAACTCAGGTTAAGTAGAGAGTTAGCCTCTGTTGGATGCAATGGTTTTCCTATCAGGAAGTTATCATCTCTGATTTCTAGAGCCATAAAGATGGGTTACTGGTAGCAGCCTGAGACCACCAGAATGTGTTCTTAGAAACAGAGCCTTCCATTATGACAGTTTGTTTCTTTGTTTTTTTATTCTTTTTCCCAGTTAAGGTGTTTATTTTCTTATTTATTTTCTTACCTAATTTGGTTCTGTTAAATAAATGTTTTCCATGCATTTCTTCAGCTGTTGGTTTATCATCCTTCCAGCTGCTGTCCTGCTGAACTACTGGTAATTTTAAAGGAAGGAATGTTACAGAGTGCTCCTAGTTTCAAAATATAAATGAAAGACAGAGCATGTTTCTAACCAAGGCACCTAAATCACTAACTTGGGATGACAAACATGTCTGAAAGACAACTTTTTTTTTTGCTTTACAGGCAATGCCACTGCAGTTAAGCAGTCCCGGTACAGGATTATTCTTCAGGATTCTGCCAATGGGGGACAGGCCTGTCCAGACACCTTGTATGAGGAAAGAGAATGTGAAGATGTTCCCATCTGTCCAGTGTATAGGTAAAAACTGTTAGTTTGGAATCAGTTGCTAGTGGGTGTCCACTTGTCTAGAAATGACTCTTGTCCTGCACAATTTTCACCAGAAAATAATGTAATGTTGGAAAATACGGAGTTTAAAACAAATAATGTACCTTGAAAAATGTGTAAAAGTTGAGTTCAAACTGGAGATTTCAGTAGATCTGGCATCATCAGAATGAGCACCAACAGACACAGCTCCTAGAAATAGTCACCTCAGGGTCTGATGTGTGTAAAGAAGCTGTTACTGGCAACTCCCCCCTCATTGTATCTAAAAATCAATGTAAGCTATTTTGGGACCACAAGCCCTAGACTGCCTTAATCATAATTGCGTGCTTATTGCAGAAACTCTTGTCTTTTCCCCTGGTACTCTCACTCCAGTGAATAGTACGCACTTAAAAAGTTCTGATTAGACAAATAATGCAATAGAGCAGTTACTCACTGCTCTTCATTAAGATTCTGTGGCCCATCTGTTGTGCAATATTAGTAAATAGAAAAGCATTACACGTTTGCATATGAATCTCCAGCCTGCACATCCCACAGGAGATGGTCCTGGAGCAGAGTGTGGATCTGAAGGCAGTGCCAGGTAGGGGACACAACTCTCTGCTCTGCCTGGTGCCACGGAACGCTGCTTCCCACGGCTGGCACACCCGTGAGCATGGAAAGCAGACTGGGAACAATATCAGTTGTATGAGAGCAGGAGGAGAGCCTGGTGACAAAGCCCACTGGAGCTATTTCCTATCTATCTTACCTAATTTTGAAACATGCCCTGCAAAATGAGAAAAGGGAACCTTTTTGGGCAAGGATGTGGCTTCCTGGAGGGTGAACCTGGCGTCCGAATTCCAGTTCCCAGTGCTTGTGTCAGGAGTAATTACAGCTTTGTGACTCCACAGTGTCTTACGATTGGTAACTGGAGTTTGTGTGCAGATTTGTTGCCTGATTCCCAGTTTTAAGCACTTGGTTGTTGGCTGTTCCTGCTGCAGGTGGAGGAGCTACCGCTGGAGCCCCTGTGTGCTGGTGCCAGCCTCGGTGAGACAGGGCCTGCCGGGGCAGAGCGAGGCCTGTGGGCACGGGCTGCAGTCCAGGGGTAAGATTCCTCCATCCAGCCCCCAGCCAGGGTTTAAGGTGTTGGGTATGGAAGTTAAGTAGATCATTTGGAAACTGACTTCATGAAATAAAGAGTTTTGGGAACTGCTTCCATTATACAGTTGTTCTGCTGTGCTGAGAATTAAAGTACAACTCACACGATAGCTTGGAGTATAGGAGGAGATCTGTGCTTGATGTTCAAATATCTTAACGTGCTCTTCTGCCTAAAGCTGAAGCATGTGAGCTTTAAATGAATTATCTATAGGCCTTTATGAAGTAATCCATTCTTTGTGCTAAAAATGGAAAGGATAATTTCCTCAAGAGTTTGAATTTTACTAATGATTTGCCTGAGGCCTAATTTTCATTAAGACTGTTGAAGAAGTTCAGTATGGGTAAAGGCTTTGGGCTCCTGCCCTTGGCATAATTAAGCACTTAAGAAATTAGTGGTCCCATTGTCTGAACAGAAGTGTTAAGAAAAATGTTCAGAGTATGCATCAGTCTGTAGTGGTGCCTGCAGATGGCTGGAGATGTGGCTGCTATCAGTCTCCTGGGAAATACAATGAAACCTTCAACAAAAGGTTATTTTTATTGAAAAAAAATTGCTATACAGGTATGCTAACTGAGGAAACTTGACATAATAATTTACTCCTTCACAAAGGTAGAAGCTATTCTTTAAAGATTAAATGAAATTCTTATATAATCTGGAAACAAAGGAAAAGAAAGAAAAGCCTTGACAGTATGTGGGATGTGTCTGAAAGAAGAAATGTGTTTTAAACTAAAACTCAAAGGAGTAAATATCTTTAACTAGGTTTTGACCACAAATGTTTCTACAAGGTTTTCAAATCTGTAAATTGTATTGTTCAGTCTGTGTGAAGGGATGGTAATCTTTATGTTCTAGTAGGTGCATGAACTTTATGTTAATCTTACTCTGACAGAATTAGAAGTATAATAGAAGAGTATCACACTTAGTTTTACTTTGTGGAGAGCCCTCCAATAATTACCTCAGCTATGTGCTGTTCTAGGGTAATTGTGAAAAACCTACCTTGGTGAGTTTAAGCAAAAACCGTTTCAGTGCCACATTCACTTTTTGTAATTAACTGTGGCTTTTGTAACAGCTTTGCTTTTCATAATTACATGTAGTGATAGAACCACTCTGCTGGGTATTATTAAAGATGAGTGGGGTCTCAGGAAAATGAGATCTTAGATGAAACTCATGGAAGAAGATTTTTAAAGATATTTTGTGTGAACAAGAGGAGTGATCTCCACAGAGAGGGTGGCTGAAACCCAGCTGCTAACTCTGACCGTACTGTGTCTGGAAAAGAAGCTGCTGGGTTTTCAGCAATTCTGTATCTTATCTGCAGAAGTGTTTAGTAAGGGAAACTTTCATAAAGCTTTTGTTAATACCCCTCCTTGCTGCTACTTGAACTCCTCAGGAGTTTGCAGAGGTGCTCTGTGTTGTCAGGGAGCAGCCCTTTAGGCAGAGGAGGTGTTTGCTTACGTGCCTTGCAGGGGCTCTTCAGCTTGTAAACCTCAACACTGGAGGACTTCTGATCCTGCCATTCTTCACTGGAAGAGGGTTTTGGAAATACTTTTGAACTGCTGTGTGAGGTGAGCCTGGGGATTTGGGCTTGTTCAGCCTGGAGGCGTGTCTAGCGTGTGGAGTTCACTGAGGAGATGGAGCCACACTTCCCAGAGGTGCACAGTGAATTAACAGAAGTCATAGGCTGGAGTGAGAGAAGCTTCCAGGTTGCCCAGAGAGGCTGTAGATTGCTTGGAGGTACTGAAGCCTCAACAAAAAAAAGGTCTTGAGCAGCCTTTTCTAACTTTGAGGTCGATCCTGCTCAAAGCAAGCATTGGATCCTCAGAGGTCCCTTCTGTCCTAAATTTCCTTGTATGACAGTGTGAGTCTGTGGGTGTTTTCAGGGGAATCTGTGCCATCACTAGAAGAATCCCAGGTGTAAGGGATAGGTGCTGCCTTCCTGCAATATTCAGGCAGCCTGTGAATGAGCTTGCATTCGAGGTGTCACCACCACTCCACACAGTAATTGCTTTACATAATGCACAGCATCTTTAGCCAGTAAGTGCTTCTTCTCCAAAGAGTATTCATATGAATTTGCCTGGTTCCTTTCTTTACCATGTGACAGCAATTACCCTTTTACCTCTCAAGATAAATCAGTCTCTCTGTCCCTTGGAGCATCCATGTTTTAGATTTTTTTTTTGCTGTCCATACCCTGACTGTAGTATAAAAAAAAAGGATTTTAGTTTTCAGTGTCTGTCATATCTAGCCAATTATATAAGAACATTGAAATCATATAAATTATTTCTAAAGAAAAGCAGTATGTGTTTATGTGTACCTATTTAGGACAATGACTGTACTGAGGGAAAATGAGGTTTGAAATGACTTTAAAGCTCCATTCTTTCTCTCAGTTAGAATCCGAGGTAGATACTTAGAGATCCTGTTCCACGAGCATTTTCACTGAAATTGCGTGTAAACGTACTGCATAATATGCAGAAGATATCAGAGTTTGTCTGTGAATAATAAGCAGAATAGCCAAGGAGATGACAGATGTCTGAAACTGCAGTTTTTATGGTTTTATCTTGGAAAGATATTACACTAATTACAATAGCCTTTCATTTTTTACATCAGCTTCAGTGGACTAACTTATTCAGCAAGCAGTGCTATAGGAAAGAGAAAGGTAGCCTTTAGAACTAATAAATACAGTTGTTATTTAAGCCTAGTTGAGGCATGATTAGCAAAAAGCCCCCAAGATAGGGCACTCAGGTAAAACAGGGTGAGGATGCTGCTTGACAGTTACATAAGGCAACATTACTGACAGTAAATGAGCTTTCCAAACTTTTGTGTTGCTCTACAGTTGTCATTTGCTTCCACCAGGGATTAATTCACTAGGAGATTGAGAAAAGGTCCTGCACAGGAGTGAGGGCAATCCCAAGCACAAATTCAGGCTGGGTGAAGCATGGATTGAGAGCAGCCCTGGAAGGAAGGACTTGTGAGTGTTGGTTGATGAGAAGCTCAGCGTGAGCTGGCAAGTTGGAACAAAGTCTTAGCTGTGAGAGTGGTTATGCCCTGGCACAGGATGCCCAGAGAAGTTGGGGATGCCCCCATCTCTGAAGTGTTCAAGGCCAGGTTGGAGAGTGCTTGGAGCAACCTGGGATAGTGGAAGGTGTCCCTGCCCATGAGATGAGCTGGATGGTTTCCAATTCAGACCATTCCATGGCTTCATGAGAATCGCTGCTGTTTCAGGTGCTGTTCGGTGACTTCCCTGGTCTCAGATGTTTGTGATGGAGGATCCTTCAGGAATGACCTCTCCTTTCAGTGCTGACATGAAGAGCCACCTGGGACATACCCAGTTTTTGGGAAAAAAATGTGTTGCTCATTACAAGGGATTGTTAAGGTTTAATTAGTGGGTGGAAAGCCTGTTTTAAACAAGTGTCTTTGAAGGCTGCTTCAAACGCCATTAGTAGTGTAAATAGACAAGTATTAAAGATGAGTCTAATGAGACTCTGCTTTAAAAACTGGTCCTGGAAATACACTGACAACATGATTATGAAAAAGCGGGTTACTTTCCAAAAGCAAGGAGAGGCTGCAGCAATGGAAAATGCCATGTCTTATTTCTCCTGCTCCTGCCACTTTGCTTTGATTCATTCGGAGTATTTGACCATATTTCCCCCTGTTAATGAGACAGTGAGTCCTTCTCAGAGCTGTAGCTCCCCATCTCAAGAATACAGAAATGCTGTGACACAGAGCAGGAAATATTTTTAGAGATAGTTCATTGATTTATGTACAGGAAAACAACAATGCAGACTCACCAATGCAGTAATAAGAAGCTGCTCCTTTGCTTTGGAGAGCAGAGCTCTCCCTGTCTCACCAGAGGTGATGGGGTGGATCAATCCTGGGCAGCCCCATCAAGCATCTCTGGAGTGTATTTCTTTTGGTTGCTCTACTGTCAGACCACACAGGATGTATTTCCTTTCCTGCTTTAGCTGGGTTATAAATTCATAACACGTGGACTATGCTAAGATGGTTAAATATAATCTGTTACAGTTGAAAAGTTGATGTATGAATTGACAGTGAAAACGTGGGATGCAGGCAGCACCAGACTCGGGCAATTTAAGATTCCCGTCTCCTGCGTTGCAGGTTTCTGGCTCTTGCTCTGGAGCTTTCTGATAGCTATAGGAACACTGCAAACCAGACTGGTTTTAGACTGATTCAGACCAAGAGCTTATCATCACAAGAAAAAAGTGGTAACAATCTGCTATCTAAGTTTCCTGAGTGTGTCTAAATCCAGTGATGTTTCCAGTGAAATCTTGTATAAAACATAGACAGGAATATGATCACAAGTCTAATAGTGACCAAGTTAATGCATCATATTAGGCAAGATCAAAGGATGAGTTTAGATACAGCCCATTAAGATTGTATCTACATAAATATTTCAAACAGGCATCCTTTAGCTGTGTTATCTCATGTACTCTCCATTAGTAAATCAGTAATGGCCATATATACTGTTATTGTTTCTCCTGCAATTATTTTATGGTAACCTCTTTATAATGAGATGTGCCATGAAAAAAGCATCATTGTTACCATTTTTGGGTTTTTTTTGCTCATAAGGTAAGTCACCCAACAGTTCTTATTTTATGTTTTGTAGATAGTTAATATAACTGCTGATTAGCTATATTAACACATCATTGTGATTTGAGTTGCAGAATGCTTTTGCACAGAATTACCAATTTCAGGAGGTACGTATTAGAATCTTGTGACAATTTACAGGCTGAAGGCAATGTGATAACCTGAAGTTTACAAGGAATGCAATTATGGTAGTAAACGTGGCAGAGACTCAACTGCTTCAGTTGACTGTTTTTTGAGCAGGGCTCTTGGTGCAGTCCTGTGTCAGTCTGTCCAGCTGCCAGCAGCTTGCCTGTCATCAGCAGCTCCCTCCAGTATTAGGGAGGAGGTGGGACAGAAGCACCTTGAGCCTTATTCTGAGTGATGCTGAGGGTGTTCATTTGTTGGACAGTGTTTTTCCTGGTGGTTCTAGTCTAGAGTGTAACAGGTGGTTACAGGGACACAAACAGAGCACAGCGAGCTGGGCTTGACTGGTCCCAGCCAGAGTGCTGGTCTGGTGGCATTGGGAGGAAATAATTGAGGAGAAAAATAATTACCAGAGTAAAGACAGAAGCTGTGGTTTGTTTGTGATACATTTAAAAAGAACATGAAGCAGAGTTTGCCTAGGATGGCACTGAGGTTCATTCTTTCCAGAATGAAGAGCCTTGGTCTGTTTATCAGCCATGTCTGCCCAGGGCTTCACCAACACTTTACAGATATAATTACTCTGCATCATGTTGCAAATTCACAAAGACGTGTTGCATTGTTTTCCTCTTGTCGCTGATAATGCATTTTTTAGCTTAAAAACACATGGAGGGTAGCAAGGTGGTAAGAAACAACCAAACCAGAATTGATTCACTGTTATACTTTTTGATGAACTGATTTCTTTCCTTGACAAGGCAGTGGGCTGGAGATCAGGCAATAAGGTAAGTGAAAAGCAGCACAGATAATATTCTCTTAACTTCAGGAAGACTTTGAGTCCAGTCCCACATGACACCCTCCCATGTGCAGCATGAAAGTATGACCCATAGAAATGAAGGGCGAGGTGCTTGTGCAACCTGCTGAAAAAACCCATTCCAAGCTCTGTTATCAGCTCTTTGCTGTCAGCCAGGAGGGATCTTTCAGATGGCTTCTGATCAGATCCTGACAGCTTCCCACGGGGCACACGCACCCGGGAATGCCATCAGTGCTGTCACTAACAGTGCTGGATGATGAACTAGAGAGCACATCTGTAACACATCTGGCTAACTGCAAATCTTGAGTACTTTGAAGGGCAGACCAGAAATACATGTTGGATAAATTTCAGCATGCTCTGAAATCAGAAAAGTGAAATTTTTGTTAAAGAATGTCAAATGCAGCACTTGCGCTGTAGAGAGGTGGGCAGCAGTACTGTGGAGGGAAGTCTGGAATTCAGACTGATATCAGTGGCATTATCCTGTTGTGAAAAAGCACCCATCATAAAATCATGTTTTGCTTACATTTTCCTTCTCATGTCCAAGTTCCTGAAATTTATTCTTATGTTTCATAAATATATTCAAGAATGTATTTAACAGGCAATCCTCCCTTTTATTTTTGTTCCATAACACCTTCTGCTACTGTAAGTAGTGACAAACAATTGAAGTCAGATAAAACCACCAAAACTTTCTTTTGACTTATTCCAATTCTTCATTTTCCAATAGATTCAGAATAGATTAGGAACCTTCTTTTTCAAAATACCCAAATTTCATTAACAGAAAGAAATTAAGCATTTAGGAGTCTACCTCTGCTGAATAGCACTGAACAAATTAAAATCTCTTGAGCTTAATGAAACTTTACCCTTGGTTTTGCATTTAAAACTAATCTTTATTCTCAGTGAACTGCGTATATCTGCACTCAGAGGATGGAAAGAATGATCACTGCAGTAGGGATGTGGGATCACATGAGTCCAGATTGCTTGTGTCAGATTTCTATCAATTTACCTATAAGCTTTGATCTGTTTTTAGCTGTAGATTTGATAATAGATTTGCTTCACGCAGAAACGTGTGACAGTGTTTCACAAATGGGGAAACAAGGAAAAATTGAGGAGGAGGCAAAAATGCCATACTAATATCATGCATGCATCTAAGTATGCATTCTTAGCCTTTCCTGCACCAGTGGAATGAGGAAGATATCCTCTCCTAGAGAGATTTTCCATGGGAATAATTTCATTTTTGTAGCATTAGAATTGACTGGGAGCAGGAGAGGAGGTAGAGGGTACAGATGAGGCTGTGTGAGGTATAGTGGATCCATCTCTCTGAGCATTTTGGCTGCCTTTGATATTCCTATAGTTTAAATTATGAGAAACAAAATCACCTGTTTTCATAGAAATCATTCTGGGCCAATTTCTTAAAACGTGGTGCTGTAGCAGAGATGTCTATGCAAATGTGCACGGCTGGAATTTGCACCTGGGCACTGCAGTGGGGCATGGAAATTTGTCCTCATATTGTATTACATCCCACTGATCTTCCAGGTAATGTGTTCCCCTAGACCAATTTTTCTTTCTTCGGGTGTGAGTTGATAGGACAAGGGGAAGAAAGATTGATACTGGTTTGCCAGTGACAGGTTGTTCACAGAAGAGTGATGGTGGACTGCCCTCCTGTTTTTAATGGGGGATGTCAGCAGGCATCAGAGGACACTTAAAACTGTATTTCAGCCTGGGTCTGCCCAGCTTCCACCTCGGGTAGAGCTCTAAGAGTATTTCATAGGTAGGAGGAGAATTGGCATGACATGACTTTATAGACGTGAACTAATGGCAGGAGAGACTCCAAGTCATTTCTGTCACTGTAGCCTTATGCCAGCAACATAAAAATTGAGGAGACTCTTAGAGAATTTGTCCTGACAGCAATCTACAGTGAAGCATTTTATCCAAAGGCAACTCAATGATCTGAAGACTTTCTGTAAAATAAAGATGATGAAGACTGCATCAGATAAATTACATGTATTTGATTTCCTTCAAAACCAGGACAGTATACTCCACTCTCTAGAAGGGAATAAGCAGGCTCTCTAGCTTAACTATATACTGTTCCTATCTGATAAACAAAACAAATATCAGCCTCTTAGTACCACACAGAGCATTTGTTTTTTGGGGAAAGGAATAAAAAGCTTTAATCAAGTAGAACAGTCTTTTGAAGCCAGAAGGCACGGACCCTGAAAATACACACTAAGGGCATGTACCAATAGAGGGATTGTTAAAAGATCAAAATAATGAGAAGTAAAGCAGAGGGACATCAAAGCTTGCCAGGCTATGTATTTCTGGCTTGATTAGGAGGAAGCAGGGAAGAAGGGGGGAAAAAGGGGTTTAGATCAATAGGAAGTGGCCCGGTCACCTCAGACAGCACCATCCAAATGTGTACAATTTACAGGAGTTGCTGGAGCATCTCAGTCATAAGTCCCACAGGATCTGACACTGCTCACAACATATTTAACAGGCACAGAGGGAGAGAGTCGAGATCATCTTATCTGAAGGAAACTCCTTTTTAAATGTAAGGGTAGATAGATTTTCATTTTGTCTTTCATCCCTCTGATTAAGTTCAGCTCTTTGGTCCTACCCAGATTTCTTTTATCTAGTGTGGAGTCCGTATGATCTAAGCAGCTATCGTTGGCGAAAGTCGTTTTTGGGGTCCTTTTTTAAATGATGGATTGTCATTAAACAGAGTGTAGTAGATGAAAGAGGTCCAAGGAGATCCAAACTGTGCTGAGAGTTACTCAGGAGGATGAAAGGCATAATGAGAGACATAATGAAGAGCAATATCTCCCTCAGACTGGAGACAGACCCTTCCAATTATGACTTGTTTTTTGCCACTAGCTTGCAGTGATTCAAAATCCTAGTTATCAGCAGTTGATTCAGGCTTTGCACACAAATCTTGAGAAATTTGTATTCTGTGAACAGTAGGCCTGTGTGCTGGCTCATCATGGTTTGTGCAGAGGATGTTACAGACTAGAAGAGAAATCTCTTCTGTGGCCATGGGTGGGTTGTAAGCAGACCTGTTCACAGTCTTGTACGTACTCTTTATCAGAAATGCAGGAGCCATTTAATCCCAAAACTCTGTATTCTTCACTTGGAGCTGGAGTTTCTAATCCTTACTATTTCAAAGGAGCTCATGTAACTGTTGCTGGTTTTTGGCCCCTCTGTGTGTGTCTGACATACCTCAGTTCAATGGGATAACCCTGCAGTGAGCAAATTATTCTAGTTGCTTGATGATTTTCAATTTAATTGAGTAATCCTTTGTTCTTGAGGCATTTGTGTCCTGGTTGCTCTCCTTTTTTGTTTGCTATTTTATATAACACTTCGTGTCCCTCTTGTTCACCTCTCCATGTGGGAACAGGCTCATTCAGTACTGATTTAGATCTACTTTTGCTTTTATAAAATTTTAATTTCCTGTATGTCACAGTTGTGTTGTTTACAACTCCAAAGACAATTCATGCCAAAGTCGCTACAGTTCATGGGGAAATTGTTAAAAATTCATCTAAGCTGAGCAGGATAAAATCCAGGTTCTCTTGAAAATAGCCATAAGGAGAACTTTTCTTCAAATAGGCATTTTAAATAGGAAAGCTTGAAGCATGACCAAAAATAAGCAAGTTTATTAAAAAGCTTTTATAGTATAAGTTGTCAGGAAAGCACTAGAGATGTTACTCTCACAGTCTTATCTCAAATACCATCTGTCTTGTCCATAATGGTCTCAGTCAAGTTGATTATCATCTTGTGAAACATTTCAGAGCCATTAATTGGAAGGATGAAGACCAATTTTTTATCTTTCCTGTATGGTAGAACCAAAGGGATTTAATTTGAGGAATAGACAGTACTGGATTGAAATGCTGATCCTGCTTAAATTAATGAAACATTCAGGGACTCTGTCAATTGTTTGGACTTACCCACTCTTACCTCCTGGGGAGAAACCAAAACAACAAACCCAGATAAGCAAACAACCTCCCCTCCAGAAAACCCTAGACAAAAACCCAAACCAACAAACAGAAAAACAATTCAACAAACAAACCCAACTGTTGGTGAAAGGAACATGGAGATGTTGAAAGGAATGCAGAGTTTGATTTATAGCATATATTGTTCAATGTCAGACTCCCGAGGTTTCACCTGTCTGGGGAATTTCCTTCAGAGGAACATGATAAAGTTTTCAGTTTGCATTTTCCCTTTTTCTGTATTACTTAGAAAGCACTTCTTAATGGAAATTACTGAGTAAAGTTTCTTTCAATAATTAAGAACTAATACTCACCATGAATATTAGCATCTTAAATGGCAGAGCTCATCAATATGGCTCACCATAAATCTTCAAGCACAAGATTTGTTTAAGAGGTGTCCTGCCACAAAGGTGTAAAAGGAATCCTGATGTCATGTTTGTTGACTCTGAATTTGTATATTAATGTTACTCCAATTGCTTTATGTCTGCAGTAGAGGTTTCAGACATGAGTTTTCAATTTCAGAATAAATGAATAACCTTGAATCAAGCTGTCTTTCAGAATTCCCAGCATCTCTCTCTCAAGCAGGAGCACTAAAGTGACAGAAGAGTAACTGGAAGTGACAGGGATGCTTATGAAGTGCTTGCACTTGTGAGAATACAGCAGGTGCCTGTGAACTGGTCGATATTACATTTGCTTTGGGTGTCCAGTGGTGCTCTTTCTTGCTGGCACAGTTTCTAAATATGTTCAGAAATATTAAAAATTCTGAGCAGTGTGTTTAGCACTTTCTAAACCGAGTCTGATGATTGCAATAGTAATACTTCCAAACATTTTTCCTGTTGGAAACAACCCTTCCCCACTTCCCTTATCGTCATCAATTTGCTTCTGAAAAGACTCAGGAGAAGATTCCGTCTTCTTTATTTATAATAAATCAAGTGAAACTTCATCCAAAAAATTGGAATTCCCCGGGAATAAAATTACTACACAAGAAAAAGCCATCTCTATACCTTGATGGCAATAGATAGTAATGAAAAATATGTCACCTTCTAACAAAGATTTTTCTAAAGTCAATTTTTTTGCTGGAAGCTGCTGGTTTTGCCGGGTGCTTGCATCATTTATTAACGGATTGCTGATACTGGCTTTGTGAAATAAGGAAAGTTTTGAATAATATATTCTGGTATGTGATAGAGTTCTCCTGAAGCAGGGTATTTTGTAGTGTTAAATTTGGATCTTGGATGTGAAGCCTTGTAGCAAATGTTATTCCTTACTGCTTTTCTGATCAATTCAGGTCAGTGCTATTGTTTCTTTTTGACAGCTCACTGAAGTTTCAGCCCTGCAATCATATATTTGTTTTCTTTGATGTGCCCCAAGGTGATTGAAATTTCTCCGAGTTATCTCTTTCCTACTATCTTTTAGATATCAACTTTCTGTCTCTTAGTTTTTATCCCGGTCTTTGTGTAGGCGGTGCCTGAACCAAAGGTATGCAGTGTGAGGGGATCTTACCAACCTGTTAAAACGTAATAGGCTTGTCCAAGGCCATCTACTCCAGGCTGTGTGTAATCCATGGGATGAGCCCATCCCAGGGGACGCGGGACGAGCGCTGGCACCGTGGGCAGGACATTTCCACAGGCCCTGCCCTCACTGGCCACGGGCCTTCCCTGCCACCTGCGTGCTCCTTGCGCTCCTGGGGGGCAGCTCAGGAACAGGCATTCAACAGCACTCCAGAAAATCACACCTAAAGGGGCCTGCAGAAGGGAGCAGCTGCTGCAGACATGAGCTCTTGAGGGCATTTGGGGATTATCTCCTCTGTTGCATTTTAACCCCAGAACACAGGATGTGATCACAGACATTCCCTGTTCAGGGCACGGTGGAGGATTTGTGAGACAGATTAGAACTGCCCTGTTTGTGAGGAGTTGCTTTGACCAGTAGGTGCTGTTTCAGTCCCTTTTTGAAATGTTTACTTAGTGGAGCGCACAAAAGCAGTGCAGAGCTCAATCCTGTGAGATTGGATGGGTTTCGTTCAGGCCACGTTGCTGATGTAGTTGCACGTGAGCAAACCTCCAAACAAATAAATGGGGACAAATTTGTGCTTTAAGATAAATAGATGCCTTCAGTGCCTGGTTTCATGGAGTATAAATTTTCCTGTAATCTAAGCACATCTGCTCATAATAATTAACTTGTGTGGAGTGTGAAAAGAAGAGCTACATCAGCTCTGTTGACATGTTGAGATGGATTGCTTCCTCTCTGTTCATCACAATGATTAATTGTAGCATTTATAGGAAGGTGGCTGCTTTTTATTAATTTTTGGGTTTAGATTATATATCTGGCCCCTTTTTAAAGCTTATTTAAATGTTAATACTCTGCAAATCCAATATAAAAGCATAAACTTTGTAATTTTAACTGCTTTGATGAGAAACAGGGCAAAATGTGTCTGCTCAATTGTCTTATCTGAAGCCTTTCAAAGATACCTGTCTTTCCTTGTTAGATGAATTTCACAGGTAACTGCAAATACCATGAAAGAAATTTAGAAGGATTATGGAGTTTCATTTGACCCTAATTGCTGATGTTTCCAAGGGACAGACTTAATAATAATGAAACATATTAACAATTTGCAGTTGGTTCTGTGGTTTTGCAAGCATCACTTTTTTACTGTGAATGAAATAATCACCTAATGTATTTCCAGAAGTTAAATACACTTAGTTCTTGGGCTGTATTTGAATAAAATTTGATTATAAACTTTGTGGAATGTGAATGTTCAGGCTTGGAATAAGTGATGGGCACACGAGTACGGCTGTCACATAGGTTGATGAGGGGAGCCCAATGATCCTGTTGTATTTTCTCCCAGTGCAGTCATCGTCATTTTCCATTACTTGCAAATGAGTTAATGTGTTCTGTAGATGGAATTCAGTCACAGGTTTTTATTGGTGTTGAGTTTGCACAGTCAGAATGGCAGAAGCAAAAGAAATGATGTGTGGAGAGTCTTTATTGAGCAGAAGTCTGAAACTTGGTTAAAGTTGCAGGAGGAGTGAACAGAATTCAGCTTACTATTTAAAAATCTTTCTAGGTTGCTCAAATCATATTGATTAAATGATAAACAAAGTACTTTCTTGAAATCTCAGTTAACTGGCATAAACACCCTGATTGAATTATGCTGCAAACAGAACGCTATAAGGGAAAATATCTTTACCATTTACAGTTATATCTTTTTTTTTTAGGATTTCTTATTAAAAATTTCATCTCAGGGTTTTCTCAGAAGATAAACTAGACTCAACAAAGAAGCTAATGCAAAAATAAGCTATTGCAGTGGCATCAATGAGCAGATACAATAAGCAAATAAGCAATTTGCAGATAGAGAGTCAACATCCCATGAAATGTTTATAAAGGTAATATTTAAGATCTCATAAAATCAGATTGTATTCAGATACAATAACAAAAGTCAGTAATAAAACAGTGGTGAATAGTCAAGAGATTATCATAAAGCAAAAGGCTGTATTCCATTTCAGAGGTTTCCTTTAGTGCTAAGAATTCTATGTGTTTTTATGTCAACTCCACCCTTTGCTTACCCAGTTACTCCTGCTTAGAGTGTGCACATCCGAATCAAACTCCTGGGGGCATGTGCTTTTTGATGCAATATAATTTAATTACTTAGGAAGTCATTTAGCATTCACGGTGCTGAGCATTTTTTAGGATTTTTGTCCTCAAGGAAACAAACTATTTTAAAATAAGGCCATTGTTCTTTTTTCTTCATTGTGTCCATCAACCTGATAAAGAAAGTTGATGTAATTACTTTTTTTCCCTTTTTTTGGTGTAGCCGTCCCTGTTGGATGATCATTTGTTCCAGTGTTTTTGTGCAAATAACAATAAGCTGATGTTCACCTCTGGCACATCAACATCGGTTTCTCTAAGTTTGCTAGAGCCAGGATTCACTAGAACAGACACTTTTGAAATAGCTGACTTATCCCTGATAGCCCTTTCACTGTAAGGAAATCCACTCCCTGGACTGCAGCTGTCTTGGCCTCTGAAGGGTGGCGAGAGCCTGGGCCAGGTTTTGAGGGGGTGCTTGGCAGAGTGGAGGTGCCTGGTTTTTGCCAGGGCATTTGCAGGAGGATCCTTTGTTACCTTTAATGCCCGTTGCTAATTCTGATTTTGCCTGCTTGTGCTGAACCTGACCTAATCTTCACCTTTTTGTTGTTGTTGTAGTTCCAAGGGCGTGAATAGCTTTTGACTGAGCTCAGCTGATCTCTCACAGTCCAGATTATCCCCACTGTGGTTGTGCCCATTCCCTCATAGGAGGGCTTTCACTTTGGCTTTTCTCTTTCTTTTCTGAGCTGCACGTTCGTTCAGTTTTCTTCTTCCCTGCCAGCCCAGCTTCCCAGCATGCCTTACTTAGTTTTAATGCAAATAAATTTATATGAATGTATTTATCTACCTGCCATCCCTGCTGTTCCCCAGTGGTTCTTGCTCTCATGGCTTACTCTCTATGCGGAGTGGAATTTACTCTGTCTCCCCCCTGACACACCAAATTTTACCATTCATTCTCTATAAACTGTTTCAAAGATAGAAAAGATGTAAATTTTATAGATAAAATACATTTCACCATCATTTACATGCCCTTACAGAACTGCTGTACCCTCTTATGTTACTATTCCAGTCACGTGAATTCTCCTGTTAAATACTGGCTACCACAGGTTTTCACCCCAAAACACATGTTAATGTGATAACTGTGTAAACATTTTCAGTCTGTTTTTAAGTAAATATATTCATATTGTGACACCTTAGTTATCTAAGATAAACTGTGATGTGAAGATGATGGAGGAGCTATCACAATTTGGGAGAGGGATTTAGGTGTCTCACCTGGCACTTCCTCTGTATTTCACAGAGTATAAATACGTTGGGGAGCCTATGGGGAACAAAAGTCAGGTTCCACTTCTTTATTTCCTCATGTAAGTTACTCTGAGAAAAGTTATTTAATACTGGTAGCAGATGCCCGTTGTTTGCTGTTTATTCAGTGTTTTTGTAGGTGTAGCAGATTTTAGGTTGATAAGGAATAATTTGATTTTTGGGAGGTGATTCTATATAATGTGTTTGTTTGAGGTTGTTGCTGAAGACTGACGCTGCAGCTGTAATGGAAAGTGTATTAAACTGCATTTTAAACATACACAATAGGAAGGTAGACAAGCATTTGTAACATTAGGGTTAAACATCTCCTCTCCACAATCTTTGCTCATCCTTTTGCTATGAGAACTACCAATCTTACATCCTTTGACTTAGATGGAACCTGTGTCCTTACTTCCAATGAACACTTGTTTTTTAGAATAATTTTATGTAACAGTGTGAAACAAGCTGATGTTGTATTGAACAGTGTAGGATACAAGAATCTCTTCAAAGCACCATATGAATCTCAGGGGATTTTTGTGTGTTTACTGTACTGGAAAACATGGGAGTTTCATCAAGACTTCTCATTTATTGATGGACACATCAGTTTTGGTAACTCATAATTTTTCCTTTTATTAGAAAAACTGCATTTACTATGTTGAGTAGAGAAAAAGAAAGATATTACATCCTGTGTATGTAGTCTATACAAGTACACAATTCTCAACACTCCCAGGAGATGATATGGTTTGAGTGGGGCTTTTTTAACTTCACTGTATTTTTACAGTTGCATGAGTACCTAGGACAGTGGGTTAATAGTTAAAATAGCCATTTTATGCATTCCTTTATTATTTTCAACAGCTAGGCAAAAGCTTTTTATTTTTCATCTAGATGTAATCAGTAACTTTATGAATAGTACTTTTCAGTACCTTTTCTTTACCTTTAGGCAAAGTCCAAATTTGTATATATTAACTGTGCACCTTCAATATATGATATTTCATTTCATTTAGGATTTTCTGTTACTTTGGAACCTTGAAATCTTGGGAGGCTGTGAGGATGTCTTTGGTTCACACACCTCATGCTTTATGAGACAAACAAGTAATTCAAGCTCTGTAGTCACCATGCTACCTAATGACCGAGTCATAATTTTTGAATTGACAGTCAACATATATTAAATCAGATGATCTATTTGAAACAGTTGTATTTCATAAGCTGTAGCTGACAGTTTATTATCTTATCTGGGAGAACTGTTCCTTCCTTCATCTTGCCTCAAAACCAATACCCATACAATTGAACTCTTGGAAGAAGTCAAGGTCACAGCTTTGGAATAAAGTTATATATGGGAATTGCCTGTCTTCACATTGAAAAGGTGAGTAAATCAAAAGTACTGATATGGTAATCTGCAGTGTGTTCCCTTGCATTTTATTGAAACAAAATGATAAGAACTTTTCTTGACTTTTAAAAACTGGCCTTGGTGAAACTTTCTTTAGAAAGCATCTTAATAAACCTATTTTAAAAATGCCCTTAAAAGATAAATTTTTAAAAATCAAGAATGGCAATAAAGTATAACATGTGTAAAGATATATATCTTGATGCCAGATCACACAATTTTTCTGGAATGACAGGAGTCAGGAGCTCAAGGGTGTGATCCTCTCTGGGTGGGAGAGATGTGCTTGGAATTGAGAAGGGGCTGCTGGATGCTCCCAGCCTGTCAGGCTACAGTTCCCATTCAGATTCTTTTTCTGTGTTTCATTCTTTCCACTGCTGGATTTTTCACTGAAATTTTCTACTGTGGGCAAAATTATTTTCAAACACTGGCTCTTGTTCAATTCCTTCTTATTCCATTTTTTTAGTACACATCAGTGAGATCTGCTGATGTGAGGTGAAGAGTCAGTAAAATAAAAATCAAAGTTGCCTCTGAGGATCCTCCTCATCCTTATTTGTTGATTCAAACGTTCCAACTTAATCAGTTTTTCTTTTATTCCTTGTTGGCACTGACCTTACTGGCCTGATTGAGGGCAATGGTTTTCATTGCTTCTAGGATGTTGTTGCTAAATTCTTCATTAATTTGCAGTGAAGAATTCATATATTATGCATAATGCTTTCTCCATACTTCCCATTAGTGCTGTCTTGATCTATTAAAAAGTGGTGTTACATTCAAGGGGGTTTTTTGGGGGGATGGTGGGGGAAGAAAAAAATATCTTAAATTGCATGATTTTTTTTCTATTTTTCTGAAATGAATTATGCATTATTCTCAGTAAGTGAAAACCATGGATGAAATATTGGCATTTAATAATGTAATGCCAGAACCTCCTGGCATAAAGTTCAGTCGCTAGACCAATATTTAAACTGTTGAGCAATGTTATTGCTCTGCTAAACCTCATCACTTCGCATTTCTCTCTGCAAGACCTACTATTGCCTCAGGCTGTAAATGGAAGATGAGATTTTATTATAAGTCTCCTGGATTAGGTACACAGGAACCACACTGGTTGACATTGCCTTTGATATATATGAGCAAAAGTTTATATAGTCATTTTTGCTGCGTTTCCTTCCTAAAAGTTAATTAACTGATAAGATATAACCCTGGAGTGTGGGCCTTCAGACCGGACAAGACAAAGGTTTAGAGAGAAATTGAGACAAAGGTCTGATGCAATGAATGATGGAGGGAAAGCAAAATGCCAGTGCAGTAGCTCAGAGAATGTCTCACTTCTGTGTAGCTGTACAGTCTGAATTTATTTGCCTGTGCCATGTCAAACTTGCTCACAGAAACAAATTACTATGAATTCCTGCTATGGTGTATTTATACTTTCATTATAGCAACAGCAAGAGTTGGTCTCCCAAGTACAGCACATTTGTATGGAAAGTTCCCTTTCCTCTGGGCTTCTGATGAATTAAAAAGCTGCTATTTACTGTTTCTTTGAAATACAAGCTTGAAATTCCAAATATCAGTTCTCGCTTCTGAAAAGGAACTGTGATGTGAATCTTGATGGATTTTCAAAGTACTGAGCTGGTTTTGCATTGGATTTTATTTCATAAATAACTTATTCTAAAATGGAAGGAATAATTGCCACTTTGGGAAATGTTGGAAGTCCCTCTGGTTATATTCCTGTGGTTTTAAGGGTGGTGGTAGTGCTGGGTAGATTGGAGATAATCTTTGTTCCCTCTTCAGGGAAGGAGGGGTCTGATGTTCCTCTGGGCTTCACGTCACTGAGGCAGGCTCGGCTCTGCGTGGCTGATGTGCTCCGTGCCTGGCTGGGTCCTGCCTCTCCACAGAAGCACAGCCCTGCTGCTGCTGGGTGTGGACAGGCTGTGAGGGGCATTTCTGCTCCTCCAGGAGCTGGAAGCTGATGATCAATCCTTGTGGCTCAGCCACTCTCAAATGAGCATGTGAGGTAAATGTTGCTCTGCTGTCGTTGCAGCCTATGGCACAGTATGAACAGCCACCTCCGCTTCTATATAATTTTATTCCAACTTAATTTCCGAAGATGACCTTCCCCTGCTTTAAGTGCTCCTCAATTTGAACCTCTGATCTTGTAATGACAGTTGGCAGAAACCTTCTGCATCAAGAAAGATTCACACAGAGAGCAATTTTGTGGGAGAAACTGCTCTGAGCTCCAACAAAGATGAACAAAACTTCACAGGTGAAAAGAGGGTATAAGCTGAGAGTCTAACTGGTGATTTATTATAGCCAAGATTAAAATGATTTGTACTGGAAAGACTGTAATAAAAGAAAATGCAGCATAGTGTATAGTGCAGTGTCCCAGCCTGTGGTTGCCTGGAATGAAGATTACTAATATTAATAATATTTCAGCAGAGTGGAAGTTATTTCTAGGTCTGATGCAATTTGTGTTCTTTTGTATTAATTTTTTTATTGCATTTGTTTGCTTTTTTTTCAGTTAAGTAAACCATCAGTTATATGATCTGAACGAATGGTAAAGGAATCATGACAGAACTTTCTGCGTCCAAATGTTGTATCTGCTATACATGAACGATCCTATTGTGATCAGTCAGTGTTTAGATTGTGTAATTTCTTTAGAAACAAATGCTTTATTCATAGAAGAATCATTAAAAGGAAAATATAATAGGATCTGATCATGATTTGCTGTTGAAATAATTGTGAGTTTTCCCATTGTTTCAGCAGGAATACAATCTGCTTTATAACCCCCCTCAATTATAAATGTTTAGTGCAGATTTAAAATGAGTAGCAGCAGCTAAATAAGAAATGTTTCTCTCTTCTGCCCCTAAGAAAGGAAGAGAAGATCACTGCATGAAGATCACAATGTCCTGTAAACTATCTCTCTTTGCATCTTCTCTGATCTTCTACCTTGTTTTTAAGAGACTAGAAGGAAAAAACAAACAGTTCCTTTAGATCTGTTAGCTTCAGAAGAGTAGTAAAAAGGAATGTACTGGCAGTGAGAATGGTCTGAACAGCAAACCTAAGGGAAGATGGGTGTAATTATTTTTATTATTTTTAAGAGGCAAAGCTATTGGATCTGCTTCATTCACACATGAAAAAGTTCATTTAGCATGAGCCAGAGGAAATATCACTCCTAATACTTATGGAAATCAGGGTCTTTTGTATGCTCAGTTTAGAAATACAGCCTTCTTGGACTGTTAGTCTCTTCTGGGGGATCTGGGTGTCTTTTTTGGTTTTGTTTAGTCTGCTTTTTGTTGGGGTTTTTTTGTTTGTTTGTTTGTTTGTTTGTTGGTTTTTTTTGTTTGTTTGTTTGGTTGTTTTTTTTCCCTGCCCAAGAATGGATGTCCTGACATAGGGTTTCCAAAAAACACTTTTCCCCTGCACATTAGTCATGTTTGAGAAAAAGCTGGAAAAGCCATTTTGGATGGATGATTTATATATTATGTATGTATGTATGGAACTCCCACACATCAGAGTGTGACTTCGCTCTTACTGGGATTCCAATCTGTGTACTTAGTTTTCCCACTGGGTGAATCTCCTGAAAACCCTCAAACATTTCACTTTTCAAGGTTTTGGGAGGGAAATTTATTTGCAATCTCTTTCTGCCTCTCTTACCTTTAATCTAAGTACAGTGTCTTTACTGTACTTAGACTGTGCTGACCCTTGAATCTCAAGTCCAGTATCTTTATTTTTCTCTCATGAGGCGGGCAATATTGTATGATGGCTGAAAGATACTTAATTTAGATAACATGAATTATTTGAGTATGCGTTTTTATTAGCTTCAGTCAAAGTAATTTCAGTTGCATTATCAGTTTTAGACTGGAGATGAGTAGCCAGACTTCAGACCTCGAAGCATTTAGTATTCTTATCTGTTTTTTTACGGTAGAAAAGTGGTAGTTAGAGTGGAAAGTTTTATGCAGGACCATATATACCAAATCCACTGGTGTTTCAGAAAACTTTGAGAGCAGTTTCCATGAGGGGAATGTAGATTAGGATGAGTTGGAAAGCTGTTGAAGCGCTTGTGTATGTCTCAGTTGCATTAGCTACTGGTCCCTTAGCAAGGGGGTGAAAGCAGTGTGAGTTTTGAATACAGAAATGAGGAGAGCCAGAGCTGGGGGATGGGAGCTGAGGAGGAAAGGTGGACTCGAGTTTTGAGGTGTTACCTTGGACCATCCTATTTTAAATCGAATGTGGGGGCACCTGTGAATGTGTGAGTGTGTTAGTGATTAGTTAGTAATCCAGATTGTGTTGTGGATTTAGTATCTGTGCTTCACTGCAAAGAAAGTCAGTGCTTGCTTAATCAGCTAGATAATTTTCCAACTTGGCTTACTAGAAATACTGTAATGTTGTGTTTGTTTTCCATTTTCTCTCTCTCTCTCTCGTGTTATTTGGCATGTTTGATTCTCTGTGTTTACTGTCATCTCAATGCGTGTATTTATAGCAGGATGCCTTAGTCTTATTTTCAAGTTGTGCAATAAATAATTCATCTTAAATATAACTTGATGATCGGCGCTACAAAGAAATTGAACTCAAGTAATTTTGGTAATTGTGGGCCACAGAAGGAGGAAAAAAATTAACATGTTTTTGTATTTTATGTTCTCTGAAAGAAGCATAATTTCTATCATTAATCGTCTAATGCACTTCCACTTATTTTCTTTTTAATAGAAAATGAAAGCAAAAGCAATTCAAAACCTATGATAATGTTAGGGGGAAAAGGGAAAAATTGTGAGAGATTTTTTTAGACTGATTGCATAATGTAGAAGCACTCAGATTGCAGTTATTCTCTGGACAAAGTAAATTTGAAACATTAAAAACTCGTATTATTTTGCCTTCCTGGCCAGGCAGAGTGTGAACCACTTAGAATAAGAATACACTTGTATGAAAATAGTGCTCACCATTAATATATCAATCTTTGTTCTGCATTCAGTGTGTGGGTGGGAGGAGTACTGGGCTTTACAGCAATGTACTTCTCTCCTGCTCCTCCTCAAACAGTGGGCAGTTTTGGCTCACAGATGAGGAAAAATAAAACCTCGTGTCACACGGCTTGGCAAAATTGACATGTGCAGCTCAACTCCTACAGCAGTTCAGATCCTGTATTCCAAACAAAATAATTGATCACCTCATCCATGGATACCAAAGAAAAATGGCGCTCTGAGGAGTTATTTTAGATGGAGCGGAGGTGAGTCCAGTTGAAGGCGTTACGTGGTGCTGGAGGTGCCCTCCCACCTTGCTGGCGCTCAGCTGCAGCTGGGACTCCTCCTGAGGCTTCTGTGCCTACATGAACCCCAGGCACTTTTTACTGTGGAAAGGCTGCAGAGAGAAACCAGCCTAAGGAGCAGCTACAGCATGGAGCTTTAGCTTGAGAAGGATGTTCAGAGTTTTGCATATTGTTTTTCCCTCCCTTCTAATTCTATCCCAGACTTCTTCCCTTTCCCATTACAATCTCTTCTCCACGCTAGTGCTCTGCACCCAACTCTTCTGCCCATTTCTGTCCTGACCCCTTGTCACGCAAATCATTTCAGTTGCTTTCCTTTATCTTTTCAGCTGGTATTTACCATCTTTATTGCATCCCAAGCTCATCTTGGGCTCCCCTTGTTTGTTTGTAGAGCCTGTTGGTTGGGATCTGTGTTTGTTCAGTGCTCTGTTTGCTCGGTGGCATTTGTCAGCCCTTTAGCACTACTGTCAATATCATTAATAATTACAAAATGGGAAACTGGTGACCTCAGAGACAGTTTTCCTGCTGAATAACTAGTTGTCCCAGCTCTTCCTCAGTTATTTGTATGAGATTTGTGTCAGTGATGTCCTTCCTGGCATCATTTGTTCTTTTCCTCAGACTTACTTTTAATGGTCATCTTACAGTGTGTTTCTGTAAGTCCAGGCTGTGGACACACTCCATGGCAGGGAGTGCTGCTGCATCCAAGGGGACTGCCATGGGGATGGAGTTAAGTGTAGATTTATGCCCTTAAAGAATCAGGACTTTAAACTTCAGCCTGAGTCTCAGCAGAGCCTTATCTGATGTCTTCTGTTATGTCTGCTTCTGGCCTGCTGTAATTAGGGGTTGCATTAACATACCAATAATAGTGTGAATGTTCCTCCTGGGATTCTGAAGCAACTTGCTGTAAGTATGAAGGAGCATCAATATAGAAAATAAATGAGGTCATCATGAGTTATGGGACTATACTTAGAGTGAGCAAGTCGAGACCCTTATAGTTATTTTATTTTTAAATTGTCTAATATGTTATCCCTTAACTTCTTTTTTACTCACCAATAGTGATATGTGTAAGAAATTATGAGTTATCTCATTACGTTGAGGGATACCAAGAATAATTATGCAACAGAAATGAGGATTTTTCTGAACAAGAGGGTAAACAGCTATATTAAAATGATCTCTTTGGCTTTACATGCTGGCTTTGATTTTTCAACCATTCTTAGAATTTGAAGGCAGAGAAGATTATGACCTTATTTTGCCTACACCTCTAGGCATTAAGGCTCTTGTCTAGCCTCGTAGCTCATCCTGTTATTCCTGTACTAATTCTAGTCGTTTGATTTGCACTGCTGCATAGCTGTAGTTTTAGTGTTTGGCCTGAGTGTACCTTCCTGGAATTATCAGTCATTGTTTTCAGATATTCTAATGACATTCAATTCCAGAGTTTTGAAAACACTAATTTACTTTTCTCAAATTGAAAATGCCATGGTACAATATAATTTTACTGGTTCACAGTTGATACTCTGTCTTCAGCTCTTTACCCTTTGAAATCTGTTGGAATGCATTTTTAAAGGAGAATTGATTGTAACTTTGGTAAATGAATATGATTACAGGGGCTGTCTGTAATTGGATTTTTACTTAAGAGGAATTAAATTTATGTTATGTTTCCGTATTGGAGGCAATGCTGTGCCTGTAATATTTCATTTTCAATACAATTCCTTTTGTTAGGATCATCTCCAATCCTCCTAAGTCAGACACGAGCACCTGAGTTCCCTCAGTTTGATGCTGACACCCTTCTTTGGTGGTGATGTGACATCATCCAGGGATGCCTTCAGTGCCTCTGCAATCTGACAGTGTGCAAACATTTGATTTCACCATCTAAAAGTTTATAGGAGAAGTGTCTGTTATTTACTTTCAATTTAGGAGAAATGTAGTTACAGAATGTAGCTCCCATATGCTTGTGTGTGCCATATGCTGGGATGCTGGCACACAGACACGCTCTCGTGGGTGGGAATGCAAAGCCAGGAGACAGAGACTGTCACACTGAATATCCCCTTAGCAGTCCTTGCTCAGTCTCCTGGCGGGACTCTGCAGCAGCAGAAAGGGGAATTTGCTCCCCAAGCTCTACATTTAACATTGACCTAAGCCTTGAAGCAAAGCAGTTGATCTGCAGTTGTTTTCATTGCTCATATTAATCTCTGTGTTGTGTTGGCACCTCACAGGTGCATCCGTACAGTCTGCTAAACAATTCCAGCCCTTTCCTGAAAGAAAGTTATTTTCTTTCAGACTCTTAAACTTGGCTACCTTTTAGTTTAATTCATTATCTCATGTTTATCATTACAGGAGACAGTGTTTTGGTTTTTTTCTTTTTCGTGACAGCAGTTCTTTTTATATCAGTGGAACTGCACTACAATGTCATCCCACAGTTTGGCCCCAAGTGTTTAATTCCAGTTTGGTGGGGTTGGCTGGTGGTAATAAGAAAGAATAGCGGGAGTTCAAAAGGAAATCCTGCATTTCCGCTCTTTATGGGAATCAATATTATAATTCGAAAGCCTTTATCTGGCAGTGTCCTATTATTAGCTGTTTTATTCATATGTTTGTGTCTATTTTAAATGCTGCAGAGATGGTAGAAATCACACATATTATGCCTAGGAGGGATTTATTACTCTGATTTTCTTTTCTCAGTGCACAGGACTGCAAATGGACTGCATTTGCTCTCTGGGGGTATCCCACTTGAAAAAACAAAAGAGATGTTGACATAACAGAAATAGCTTTGTGGTATGAGTTTATTTAAAACCATTGTGACAGAACTGAGGATTAGGGGGAAATATTTTTTATGCAGCATAAACCACATATGAACCAAACCAATCAGTAGTTTGAAACCACCAAGGATAAATAATTTTATTTTCCTGAAGGTTCACTGAAAACAAATTTCTCTTATTCTTTTTCCAGAAGTGCCTGTATATGAAAATATTTTTCTCTTAGAAGTTAAAGTTAAGTAAACTGGGAAGTTTGCAGGAAGCAGAAATGAGGGGATTGGTTCCTGGTGGAACCACTGGAGTTGGGTCCATCATCTCTGCTTCCCTTCTGCCTGCCCCTTCCCAATCTGTTAAAATGCTCTAAAGGGCTTTTGCTTTATCATTTTGTTTATTTTATCAGTTCATGCAGCTCAGCTCAAGCCAGGTTTCAAGCGTGTAGCAAGAGTCACATGAGATCCTCCTCCTCTCCTCCTTTAGGTGTGAAGTCTCTTACCAGAGTACACATTAGATATTCTTGTCTCCATGCTTATACATATCTAATCCACTCTATTACTTGTTATTTTAATTTAACTTTCCTCTCTCATGTTTCTGTTAATAATTTCCTTAAGCTCCGTGATCTCTGTCAAATATTTGCCCTGATTTCATATGTCCTTACATAGATATCCATCTATTTTAGCATCCAAATAGGCTCAGTGAACTTGGGGAATTATTTGTATGCTTAAAGTTGTGGCCGTTTGTGCAGAAATCGGGAGGTTGGATAACAACTGATCACAGCAATGGGGTGCGCGGTTTAACATCGATACCTAGAACTTCCATCACTTGCACTGACATTTTTAATAAGTGTCAGGAAGGAGCTGTGCTTTTCTGCCAGCTCCCAGTGAGCAGTGCAGCGGGGTGGTTTGCTCTGCAGTCACAATCCTGCTGCGTGGGGCCGGCAGCGGAGGACGCTGCTCGTGTCCCTGCTGAGCTCCTCTGCGTCCCCTCAGCCAGACCTCGCGCGGTCCCAGCTCTGCTGCCGCACCTGGGGTGTCCTTGCTGAAGGTAATGAGGCTGCACAGGCCTTGGGCACCAGAGTGGCTCGCTTGTTTAACCTTCCTGAAGAGGCGCTTACGCCGTGTCCCCGCACGGAGCCGTGCTCTCTGTCCCGTAGCTGAGGAGGGGAGGGCTCCCAGGATGGAATTGGGAGCTAAGAAGGGTCACAGCATTGGAAGTGAAAGGCAAGGATCAGCAATTTAGAAGTGGTTATTAATATGCTGATTTGCTGTCACTTGAGTCTAAAGAGACTTTTAACAATTGCTTGCCTTTTGCATGGTCTTCAAAATGCTGATTTTTTTTTTCATAGAATCTAATTACATTTTAATAAGATGTTTTGTTTATTTCCAGGTGATTGCCAACCCATTCCTTTTTCCCATACAGTTCTGTAGTTAAAACCCAAAAAATCATGTGTATTCATTGCACAGTTAAACCCCAGTAAATCCTTTAACTGTAAGAAAACAGAGTACTTTTTACCTTTCTTTTCATGCACTCGCGCTCACATTAAATGCTGACAACAAGGAAAATATATGCAGCCTCAAAAACCTGAATTCTTTAGCAATTGTCATAAAATGATATCACAGGTTGTTAAAGTTAAATAATAAAATCTGGATTAAATAATTTCATCCTTAGTAGCTTTATGATACAATGTGTGGACTTGCCTAGAATCAGAGAGCCCAGCATGACTAAAATCTCATGGCCAAATTCAGTTCATTACTCTGTCCCTGAGTTTATTACCTTAATCAAGTCATGACCTACCTTTGCTTTGTTTAACCTATACTGGGGGATATAAATAGCCTATAGTCTTGGAGGTTTTGTGAGAAATAATTATTATTGATGAAAGGAAAGACTCCATGATGTGCAGGCTATTTTTATTTATTATAATTACTTACTATTAATTCACTGAATTTAGCAAGTTTTATTCTAGGCTTCCTGTGACTCAGATTCATACATTAAATACTTTTGTTCTCTGTCATGGCTATACAGTAGCAATATCCACTGTGAAAAATTAATTATTGGTTCTAAAATAGGGATAAGAGACAAAGTGGGAGAGTATAAGAGGTATCACAATATTTAGGGAGCTCAATATGGAGGGGCCAGACCTGGTACTTACACCTCACTGCAAGAAGCATTTAGCTGTAGCATCTGCTCAGTCATTCCCTTCTTCTGAAATATGGTAAAAGTCACAGTTTTGGAGGAGGAAGCTTTCTTTCATAGTTTTCAGGGCCTTTTTTTACCACTTTAAAGCAGTTTCAATTCCATGAGTAGCAAGTGCAACACAGCTTGTGAATCCTGGCCTTGACCAAGTATGTTTTCTGGCACATGGCCACAGTGCACAGTGTTACCTGTTTTCCTGTTTGCTTGTACGATATATCATTGGTTAAAGTGTCCCCACAACCTTTAAAATGACTGCCTCCCTGAGAATATTGAGTTTTATATCATCATTTGGATAACACACTGATCAAATAAGAACGTGTCTTTATGGTTCTGTGAAGCTTCCAGCACATCACTGAGTGACACATGAACAATGCCCTAAAACCAAATCAGCTTTATTCTGTTAATCCAGGGGAGCGAATCTCACACAGAACACCAGGGCTGGCTGCCCAGAGTGTAATACAATCTGTTTGTGTAAGAACATGAAGGTTTCTGTGCCATTGCTTGCAGCTGTGACGTGCCTGTCGGAGCAGGGTGGCCCTGCCGCCGTCGGGGACTGCGTGCGCTGGGCAGGAGCGGTGCCAGCCCTCGTCCAGGAGTGCCTCGTTCCCTGCAAGGATGATTGCACTTTCACCCCCTGGTCCAAATTCACAGCCTGCTCCTCTGACTGCCACACAACCAGGAGCAGGAGGCGGTCGCTCACAGGTACAATATTTCTACAATATTTCTCTTATTTGGGAATAATGCCTCTGGAGTGTTGGAGTGGTGGGAAAATCCAGGCAGAGCAGGTACCATCCTTAACTGGTTTTTGATCTGGCACTGATCATTGCCAGCCTTGTACACGTTCCAGTAGAAGGGCAGTGCAGAAAAACTCGCTGGTGGAAAGGTTTTAGACATAAACTAAATGAAATGGTGACCAGGCTTTGTGCAAGTTTATCTGATCTGTTAATCTGGGAAGCATGCAAAAAATACATACACAAGAGTACAAATCAGTGTGATTTTCTGGAGGAAGTTTAAAACTGGGAGTTTTGTGCTCAGCAGTATGCCTCAGTTCAACAGGGCAAATTAGTACCATGAATAAAGAAAACCCAGTACCATTAGAACAGCTTTGTTTGATCTTTTATATGTATTCATTAAACTCACTGGTTTGAACCATTTAATGGAGCAGTCTTCCACACTCGCTGTCGAGGTTTGTTATTATGTTATTTGAATGCTGACCAAACTGAAAAGCTTTATAACTCCTTAACATTAATAGTTTGGAACTGCATGTTTTGCTGGGAGTTGTCTTCCCCCATGTGCATAGTTAAATCAAATAAAAATGAATTATACCGTTCTTACATGGTTTGCAAGAAATTTGCTGTTATTGTTCTTCTCAACACTCATATCTTTTCATGTTTCTATGTTGTGTTTGAGAGCTAATATGTACCTGGCTTGAGTTTGCTGCTTTAATAGAGGTGAAACTTCAAAGATTTTGACTGTGGAGTAGAGTGCTAAAGTTGCTTTAAGAACATCTGCTGAGATTAAAGCTGGGAGCTGAAGGGCAGCAAAATGTGGTGGCACCGCTGCTCCTTCCTCCTAGGCTTGTCCCTGGCTGCATGGCTATCTTCTTACTCTTTACTGCTGGAATGTTCTGTGTGTTTTACTAACAATTACAGCATACATTTATACTGGTTTCAGGCTGCCATTCATCAATGTGGCTCATTAAAGGATAAAGATTTCTTTTTCACATAAAACCTCAGTATTATACAATGCTCTGTAGTTTCTGGCAAAGATCACATTCTAAAATATTCTCTATACCAGTGCCTGTATGTTTACAGTAGGAGAAATGTTTGATCCCCAGCAAAATAATAGGTGCCTGATCTTACAAAAAATATGTAAAAACAATGAATAATTGCTTACAGGTTGTTTTAAATCTGATTTTTCTTTATGAACGTTATGCAAGTAACAAAACAGTACTGCCCTACCTTTCCCCTATCTTACTCTGTTCTATATCAGATGGAGATCTGCTCAGGTAAGTGGACCAAAATGGTTTGTAATGTCCAAGGTTTGCTGGTTTGTCTCCTCACCTGCACTGCATTTGTGACCAACCACCACCGGCCTCTCCCCATCCGACCTTGCAGGGTCCCATTTTTCCTGCCAGGGTGGAGCTCACGGTCTCAGCCCGTGGCCAGTGAAGGTGTCCTGAAAAGCAAGTGGTGAGCATGCAGCGAGTGTCCCAGGAGGGGATGTGACAGTGCCCCAGAGAGCAGCAAGGGACAATCAAATCAGCCACTGGGTTTGGTTTGGCCCCCCTCTCAAAAGGCAAAATCAGTGAGACAGGTGCCAACTTGTGTTTGCATAAATACTTCTTGAAAAATAGAGGTAGACAAAAGTCTTTAAAATATCATCCACAGGAACTCGGTCCAAAGATTAAAGGAAAATGCTATTTTCAAAAGTATTTTGTGATGTTAAGAGTCCTTTATCCATTTGCAAGTAAGTGCAAATAAAGTACAGTAAAGTCCAAGGATAAAGTACAATTCATACAATTCATGCACTTACATCTCTGTAAGCGTGCATGAATTGTACATCAACTGCTTGTGTCTGTGCTGAAGTGAATGCTTTGCCTTCATTATTGGAGTTCATTAACAATGTCATTTAGTGGAAATCTTCTAATTGTTTGCTAAGTATTTGCTTGCCTTCCACTCAATTTATAATAGTATAATTCATTTTACTTTGTAATTCATCATCGACTCTACATATAAAATTAGTCATTACTTAAGTGAGAGACTTATTACAGAACATATCAAAATTCAAAGTCATTAGAATGAAAACACAGTTTTTAGGTGAGTCTTCAGTTAATTAATACAGTCAGTTAATTCACTGTATTATGGATACAAAACCTTTCTGTATTTTTAATGTTTCCTATAATTTGTATGTATAGTATGTATTAGCTGAAAATATTTAATATATATAATGTTTTTAGTATTCAGAAATGTAATTTTAAAAGAAAATACTATTTAATTGATGGGTTTATGTCCTCAAAAAATTTTGGAGATGGTTTTAGCAGTGATTTTTAAAGCTGTCTGTGAAGGTGATAAAAATATCACTACCACTAATTCTAAAAATACTTCTTTGTGAAAAGTATGGGATCAATGTCACTTTTCTCCTTAAAATAGGGCTTTCATAGCAACTTCATTTAGGGGGAAGATTCCAACAAAACAGATGGCAGGACAAGTTGGGAAAAACTCAGTCACATAAGTGTGCGATTATTAGCATCCTTACCTCAGTCTGTTCTGCTTCGTGTCATGATGGCAAAAACATGGGCGAATCCCAAATTCCCATGTTTACTAATACAATGCAGAACACACAAGTGAACACACACAGTTCATGGCTCCTCACAGCTTCTCAAACAGAAAAGGCTGGAAATGCTGTTGGAAAGCTCTCAATCTAGTTAAAGTCTTTTCAAAGACTTTCCTTGAGTTATGGGGAGCTCTACCTGTATTTCCTCATAAATATAGACATAAATATATAAACATAAATTTATCTACCAAACTATAAAGATGCTGCCACTAATTGATTTTTTTTTTTTTTTTGCATCCCTTTGTGCTGGCAGAGTCTACATTTCTCAGAACTCTGGCCAATACAGTTTTGAAAGAGGTGGGGCTTGAAGGATGGTGATACTGAGGGTCTACAGTTAGGGGTCTTTCCTTTGGAGGTAGATATTTGTGTGGAAATAGGCGTTGATGGGACCCACCTTGTCTGTGGTGAAATGGCTCTTGGTTCCTGACTGGAAAGGGGGTTGTTGAGTTATGTAACTTATCTTTTGGTTTTAGTATCTTATTTGTGTGCAATGAAGCAAAAACATTTCTTCGGGGATCAAAGCTTCAAAAATCTTCTGCAGAAGTGTTTTTAGTGCATCCAAGATCCCCAAGGATTGTTTTGAGGATGGGATACAGATGCAGTTTGTTGCTGAAGATGAGTTCTCCCTTCTGTGCAGATGCCAAATGCAAAGACATTGCTGAGCTCAGCCAGCATCAAGATTGTTCCACGGCACGCTGGATGACCTGTGCCAAGAAAAACATTGATTTTTATCTTTAGAGGCTGTGTTCAGACATTTGTTCCCTTGAGCAGTTGTAGGGATGCAGGGAGCCTGAACTCTCTTTTTTGTATTATTTCTTCTTGTACTGGGGACCCCTTCTCCTGCCTTGAAGTCCTGCAGGTGGAGGGCATGGAGAGTGCAGTTGCAGAGAGCTGAACTTGGGGTTTATTTGGATGCTGCTGCTGCTTCCTAAAACTACTGAAAGAGCCTTCTTTTAAAACCTGTTGAAGGAACAGAGCAAAGGAAAACATAAAAGCAAACACAACCATTGAAATGCTTTCCAACTCTAATAATTTACTGAGGATTATCTTTTTCTGTTTTCTTCAAAGCATGGTTTGTGTGGACAGCTCATCTTTAACTAATTTGTAGAGAAATCTCACAGAAGTTGCAGCTAAGGTAGGGTCCTCCGGAAGTTGTCCTGGCAACCATTGATTGCAAACAAATAGAGACAAAACAATCAATTTATTTCCATCAGATAATTAGAGGGAAATGATATTATATGAAATTACAAAGCGGTTTCTGGGCAGAGACCATTCCTAGAGTAAGACTTTGTATTTTACTCCTTGATCCACCCATCAGAACAGTTTTTCCAAGTTGTCTGGTTGCCCCTGGAGATAAGTACATTGTCCTTGCACACCAGAGCACTGGCAGCAGCTAACAGACACTTCAGAAACATCCCTGAATATTAACATTCAGATTGTCTTGGTTCTAATGTGTTGAATTCATGCAAGTATAAATAATATGACGTGTTGTTATCAAGAGTAGCAGATGTTGAGCTAACGCGCAGATTTCTGTGGCTGGAACAGGGCGAAGCAGAAAGCGAGACAAATGCCAGAACACCGAAGTTTATCCTCAAGTGGAAACGGAGCCGTGCCCCTGCGAGGCGTTCACCTCCCAGCCGCACGGGAATTGGTCCGACTGCATCATCAGAGGGGTTTCCTCGGAGCCGGGAGCGCCGTCCCGGGGAGCGGCCAGGGAATGTGGCCCGGGCGTGCGGCTGCGAGCCATCGCCTGCCACGACAGCACCGGCAGACTGGTGGAGCCGTCTCGCTGTAGCAGTTCGGGTAAGGAGATGGCAGACAGCCCGCACCACGTGTGAACAGCGCTCTGTGCCTCACTGGGGAGCTGATCTCAGGCGTGTGCTGGGTGGAATAGCTCGCACGAGTTTGCCGTGGGTGCTGAACACCGTTCTTCGAATACCTTCTTATTGCTCTTTGGCACTGAGGTTCTCCTCAGTGTAAGGGTCTGCTGGCATTTCTGCGGTGTCAATGGAGCACAAGAAAGCTGAAGTTGGCTACACTGTCAGAATACTGAAGGCATTTATTTTATTTCCCATAAAAGTATAAGCTTCGGAGGGGGTACGTTTATTTCAGTCAGCATTTTGTTTGAAGAGATCTCCTACTTCCTCTTTTACTTGTTTAGAATTTTTTATTCCCTTTCACTAAGTTTGGAGGTTTGCATTGTTGTCTTCAATGAAGGAATTTGCAATTTTTTTAGAGATAATTATATTTAATTACAAAATGCCTGTGATGTCACCTGCTGTTCCTCGTGCCAGGCACAAATGGCTTCAACAGCCAGTGGTCTCCTCCTTGCAATTATGTGCCAGTGTTAAGCTCAGGTTCACAGAGTGTATTTTCATAAATTCATAGACTATATTTTCATGTCCCTGCTTCCTGGCATGCTGTCCACTTATATTTCTTGTATAATCAAGTAGCCTGTATCAGAAAGAGGGCAGAATTAAAATCAGGGAGAGCAGAATGTGTCATTCCATTTGGGTGTTTTTTCCCAATTTCCATGATATGCAGTTCATTGAATGGTTTAAGTTGGAAGTGACCTTAAATATCAACTCATTTCAGCTCCAGTCCACTACCCCAGGTTGCTCCAAGCCCCATCCAGCCTGGCCTTAAACACTTCCAGGGATGGGGCAGCCACAACTTCTCTGGGAAGCCTGTGCAAGAACTTCACCACCCTCACAGTCAAGAATTTCTTCCTGGTATTGAATCTAACCCTGCCCTCTGTGCATTGGAGCCCATTCCCCCTTGAAGCCCTTTCACTTATCGCAGACATAAACCTTTATTTTAGGAGCAAATTCTGTGTCTGGGCTGCTGCCAAGCCACTGCTGCTCTCTGACTTACAGTCAAAAGGTTTGGGACACCATGGAGCAGGATGTAGTGGTTTGGAAGACTGCTGATGAGCTGTGTGATGGGAGGGGGAGAAATGATGTCTCAGGAGGAGATTAGGTCATACAGTGGGCACCAGGAATATTCCTGAGTGTATAGAGGAGCAGAGAAATCAACTCTCTGGAGGGTCTTCGTGATGGGGATCAGCAGCCTGAGCCGCATGTAATAAAAGGAAAAAACCTCCACCCTAATGAAGTGATTCAGTCCTGGAGTGAACTCCTCTTGCAGCTGTTGATGGCAGTTCCAGCTGGCTGCACAGGTTCATAAAGCAGCTTTCCATGGTTTGTGTTCCCACAATGTGCTTTTGTACCAATTGATTATGCCTCTGTGGCCCATGAAGGAGGAGCAGTATACCTTTCCCCCACATTACTTTTTCTTCTGCAGAAAGGGAGCTGCTGGGTTTTGCAAGGTGGGTTTGCCTGTGGCATGACTTGCTCTTTTGAGAAACTCAGGGCTTTTATCACTACAAAAAAGGGGAGGTTGTCTATGCGTGGGGCTTTTCTAAATAACCTTGAAGCCTGTTTTCTGTCAGTGGTATTTATGTGGCATTTTTAATGGTCTGGCTTCTCTTAGGGAGGTAGTAGGGAGTGGTAGCTCCAGGGGAATATTGTTCACTTTCTTGTCTTCAGCTTTTTATGTGAGTAAAAATAATTGTGGCACTGCCCTGGCACAGGGCCCACGTCAGAGGCAGAGGGGTGGTCAGTGACTTTGGAGTGACTAAAAATGGGCAGAAGCTCCATAGGCTCCACTTCCATCATCTGGGACCTGCCTTCCAAGGTTACATGAAAACAAGTCTATGGTCCCTGGAGCTGGGAACTTTCAAAATGCACTTCTGAACACCTTATTGAATTAGTGATAGAAACAAATCATTATCCAGTTAATAATTAGCAGGGTGCTTTTCAACCATAATGGAGAAGAGCAATTTACAGAAGCATGCAGAATTGCTAAGCCCTGAGAAATTATTCATGACAGTGTTTTGGTTTTTTTTAAGCAGCTCAGTTTGTCTTGCTCACAGTTAGTATCAGGTGACCTTTTAACATTTCCTGGCTGGCCATGATTTTGGCTAATTAATCCATTGTCTTATGTATTGAATGCCAATCACTGTGATATCTGAGCATTGTTCTTGCTTTATGAGGTGGGGATAAGCAGGTTCTTCTTTTCTCCTTTCAGATCTTCTTACTTCTCTTTTTTCCTGCTTGTTTCCTTCTGCAGGAAGTGCTTTTCCTTCCTGTCCCTTGAACTGGAACAGGAGTGAGAAGCTATAAGACTGAGACCTCAGTTCTTTGACAGGTCCTTTAGAAGAGCTGCAAAATGTGGAAAGAGAGATGTAGGGATGTAAATTGTGCCTCAAGAGGAAATTTGTCCCGGATTTGATAATGTCCTGAGTACGTGGTGTAGGACAATAAAAATGGTGTAGAACAGAATAGGTCAGTTTGTAGCTTTTCTGGAGAGCAAATTCTGGGCTTTTGCCTTCTTGCTGCAGTGATTTTCATTTTCCCTGACTGAAACCTTGTGAACTTAGACTTGAGTAAGGGTTTATTGCACTTGGTCAGTGTGAACTATTATGTGAGTGTATCAAAGTTGTCAAGAATGTACAGTTCTCTTGAGTCTGGTGTAGAAATAAACAGCTCAGAAAGGTTCTGGTTCTGAGGCCCTGCTCTTACACTGACTTTTCTGAGTCATTCTGCATTTGCAGCTTGGAGGGGGGAACCTAACCAAAAACACAGTTCAGTCTGTTCATCTGTGTTTCCTAGAAATTTAGACTCTAACTGTCCTAAGCCTGTTATCTGCAAATATATTAACCTTGTAAGCCTGTCTTCCCAACTGGAAATGGATATTTTCTCCCCATTGGTGTAGTTACTGCAAGCAGAGTATCCCGAGGTCCAGAAAGAGTCAAGACAGAAGCATTCCAGCTGTTCCTTTGTGGAAATGCTCTATCTACCTGCCTGGGGTCTACAGTTACTTCTGTCAGGACCTGAAACCCGGGCTGGAGGGAGAGGTCTCTGCCCTGACCGCTCAGAGCTGGGCACTCCTGGTGTCAACACTTTGGGTCAGCTGTGGTGGGCACGCTGATCACCACTGACTGCTTTACCCATCCTTACTGCTATTTAATTGTGTGTTAGCTCGTGGTCAGTAGATATGACAAGCTTAAAAATACAAATCACAGGCTTGTCTGAATTTTATTCCTTTCTGTACCAAATCTTTTCTCCAGGAAAAAAGTACACTTTTTTTTTATGGCCAGCTTTTGTGATAAACTACTTTATTTTGGCGGTATCACCTTTTTCCTTGATCACCCATTCAATAATCTTGAGAAATGAGTGGTCTGCATTTTCCAGTTGAGCTAGTGATTTTCTCCCAGATTTCACCCTTGTTTTTCTTCCTTTAATTTGGAAATACACCTATGAAATCATGGAGAGATGTAACTACCTCTGACTACCTTACAAAATTGTAATTGGTAGTTTGCCTCAATTTTCCTTCCCATCAGAAGACTGCTTATATTGTGTTGAGCTCACTGCTAGTCCAAAAGGTCTCCATTTTCTCACTTGTGTCTGGAGCACCCTCTTGGCCCCAGAAATTGTCCTTTTAATTGCAGTTCATCCGCTTCTCAATCTGTCATCTGAGCTGCTCGTACTATTTTTGAATTTCCATCTCCTTTGTTTTGAATGATTTCCCATCATCCCTTTGCTTCCCTTTCTTGTGTGCGATGCCAACAGGGTTTTTTTAATCTTGGAGGAACATAGGGTGCCTCATCTGTTCCAAATCAAAGCCTGGAGATTTCTGTGCACTTGCATGGAGGTTCTGCTTTTGATCTGACGGGCAATTTATGGAAAGCAGGAATTTATGAAGAGTGCTTATCCTATTCAAATTCTGCTGTGCTCACAACAACAGGAACCTGGAAGAAAACGACACGACAGACAAATAGATCCTGGTTTTAAATCACAGAGTGCTTAGCTGCAACCTGCACTCACCTTAAAAAGCTTTAATTATCTCTGAATTTATGAAGGGCACAGCAGGGTGGCTCAAACACCTCCTCACTCTCAACAGTGCAGTGTCTCCTTCTATGAGCTCCAGTGGACAAACCCATCTTAAAATGAAAGTGATGGGATTGACTCCCCTTGTTTTAGGAGAAAATGAGCTGTTTTCAGGTAGTTTGTAATCCCTAGATTTTAATAAACATTCTGCAGAGTTTTGTTTGTATAGCACAAAAAGCCATAAGCAGAGCCTAATAGGTTAAAGGAATATGAGTCAGGTCTGTCCTGGTCTGAAGGCAAACTTGCTGCTTCTACAAGGCAGCAGTTTTGGGAAAAAATTCAGAAAAAAAGGTTGAAAATGCAACACTGAACTGTTTATTTTTGGAAGGGTATCAGTTTTAGTAACTACTGTGGTATACATTTTTGCACATCTAATATATTTTAATTTGAAGAGTGATATTGTAGAAATCCCTGATTTTGAAAATCTTCAGAAATAGAAACTTTTCTGAACAGACATTTCGCTGTGTTGTTGAAAATATTCCAGGGTTTAATTTCATTCTTAGTCTGAGTGACATTTTATATTGAAATTTCAGTTTTTAATACAACCTGTTGATTTCAGAGCCCAGCTAGGCTCTCTGTAATCACCTCCTGGAGATAACAAAAACATCCCTGTTTTATCAACACTGCAGCACAAATCCAAAACACAGCCCCACACCAGAAACTGAAGAAAATTAACTCTACCCCAGCCAAAACCAGCACAGTGTCTCTCTGTGGCCTTTTTATTGCATGATTGGATTTTATTAGTGACTGTATTGCTAGTAGAAAGCTTTTCAAAGGCTGCTTGAGAAAGAAGTTTCAGCTAAAAAAATCACCTTGTTTTCTGTCTGTCCCATCTCCTGGCATGGGAATTAAGGCTGGATCACAGGACTGTCCTGCCCTCCAGTCCCCACTTCAGGACTCTTTGAAGCCACTGCCACCTTTGACTGTTTTCTGCTCTCTCACACTAAATAGCTTCTAAATTTAGCTCTGAAATCCTGGCTGGGTTCTGCTCTGGACTCTCTGACATTCCTACATGTCTCCTTGGGTGTGTGATGACACTTTTAATTACAGCTGTGGCTGCCAGGGGAGCTGTAACACAGACACAGAGCCTGGGAAGGGCCTGGCCTCCATTTCTTGTTTGAGCACAAGATTTTTACATATTGGTCCCATAACAGTGCTCAAAGAATGTTGATTTATTCCTTATCTTTTCCTTTGTTCGGTTTTGTTTTTTTTTTTCCTTCAAAATCTGTTCACCATAAGAAAATTTGGCCACAGTTCTTCCTTTGTGGATGTTTAAAGATGTACTGAATGAAACTGGATCACAGGACAACTGTTCAGACATTGAGTTCTCTGTGTTTTCCTGGCAACAGAATCAAAGATAAACAGCCATCAAAAAAGTTATTTCTGAGTGGGTCAAACTGGCTATCAAAGAAGCTTATTTAAAGCAAGGTAAGACTTCCCCTGAGGCGTTAGTACACAGAAATGCACATTCTTCTAGGTCTTTATCTTCTTACAGAAAGGAAGCATGCATCTTAAAAAAATATTTAGAGACTTGGTTTTTGGAGCAGCATCCTCTGTAAGTGTTGCCTTTAGTCAGAGTAATGTCTGTTGTTACTCCTTTGCTCTAAATACACATCTTTATTGCTTATCTTCTTGGCCAAATTTCATTTATGCCTTTTGCTGCATTCCATAAAATGACCCCTTTGAAGAGGTGGCAGTGCCAGACTTTATGAAGGAGTGGCTTTTTACTGACCTCAAACAGACTTTCTCAGTTTGGCATTGACTGGCAGTTGCCTCTTGCCAAACCACCTCTTCCCACCCTTGCTCATGTCCATCCCTTTTGTTTCTATGATTTACAAAGGGGTTGGTTTTGGTTTTTTTAGAGTTTGATTAAAGCTCTTCCATGGGACTTGGGAATGTTTTTAATGTAGAAATTGTAACTCAGTGTAGAAATAGTCTGTGGGAACTTTAGGAGAGCTGTGATAGCAGGTTAATGCACTGGGTGATCTCCTGCCCTGATTTCTGCAGCAGGCTGTGGAAAGAGAATTTCCTTGAAATGTGGCCCATCTCTTCAGCCTTAATAACACATTTGTCACAAATACAGCCTGTTATGAGGCAAGGCTCTAATAAAATGTTGCCATACAGAGATAGAATTAACATTTTTCTCTCTCTATATGTCATTCCATTTAATATGCTATATTGGAAGTATGAAGAAATACCCTTTTAACCTAATCCTGTTCATGAATTACATATTCTAGTCCTAAGACCTCTGTACTTCTGCTGCTCATAGAGAGCTTCATGATCCCTCTGAGATGTGTGGCTGCACTGGGGAGTGAGCTGGTGATAGTTCATAGGATTCCTCTCATGTCTTACGTGGGGTTTTCTAACCTGTTTGCCTTTTATACAGCTCTAATGACCAGGACTTTCAGGCAAGTAAATGGACAACAAATAATTTTTGAGTGGAGAGTGACAATTCCATGTCTTTACCAGTGTTGGGGAGCCTTGTGGCAGCTGGCCATAGTAGGTGTTGTAGTAGAGTTCAGTGGGCATTAAAGGGTTTAATGTCTGACACATTCTGAAGATTTTCAGAAGCAACTTAATTAAACTTCAGCTCAGTCTGTTCTAAGGATTATTCCTGTGATATTGATGAGTAGTAGAGAATATATCCTACCTTAGTCCGTTCCTGGGCCTGAAATGCACTTTAATAGCTCTTTAAAACCTCCAAGGTTTGCAAATGAGGATGGTGTAAATTAAATTACTGAGGGCCTGGTTTGTAAATCTTCAGATATCCTTCACTGCAGACAGAGATTCCCACTGTAAAATCTTGGTTATCTTTGGTAGCATGGAGGAGTGACCACTAAAAATAGTGTTATTTAACAGGATTGCATTGCCTTCTGCTTCTGAATTCACTGAAGTCCTCCAGCACAGGAGATTGAACTACACAGCCAGGGAGCTCAAAGTCACACTGCAAAATTGAAACAAAAGTCTATCAGAAATTCAGTACATCAATACTCTGTGCTGGGGCCTGCTAGTGTCACAAAAACGTCCTGTTTCCCTCTCAAGGTTTTCCATCATATAAATGAGTCGCTGCTCTCCCTGTGCCTGAGCTGTGGAAAACCAGGACTGTTCCCTTTCTTAAAATCATGTTTTCATCAGATGTTTTTTATAGTACAGCTTTATTCCAGAAGGTCAGATGCTTCTGCAGCAAGGTGACCTCTGATAGGTGGAGTGAAACTCCTTATGCAAGCAGATGGGACCTGGCAGCAGCCTCCTGGATTTTGGGAAAGCACTCGTGCATCTTCCTGGTGCTGGTAATGGTTAGTGGCATCCTTAAAACAGCACCTGTATAATTAAAGTGTGCAGTTGGGCCTCTCATTTAGTGTTGGTGGGAGAAGGAATTGAGGCAGAGTATTGATTTAAATGTATTGATTGAGGGGTCACTGTGTCACTCGGCTCCTGTGGCAGGGAGGGGTCACTGTGCCATTCTCCTCCCGTGACATTGGGGAGGGGAAGTGGAGGTCACAGCTGGCTCACAACCTTCCCCTGCCTTTCCAGTGCCTGTGCGACCTGCTCGTGAACAGAGGCCCTTGCACTGGGAAAAACCCCTGGAGTTTGTAAATTAAAGAGCTAGGAATGTACGTTTAAAGAAAAAAAATAATTCCAAGCTGCTGTGAGCCCTCTTGATAATATTAATTGCACACTGATCTAATTAGTGTTCCTGTCTTCTGCAGAGTCATCTGCTGTTTTATTTTGTCTGAAATTAAAGCAGTATTGTAATGCAGAATACTTACTAATTATCAGGATTCAGGGAGATGCATCAGCGTGTCCCATTCTGTCAAATGAAAGCCATAACGTTGTTGTCCAAGGCAAGTTGTCTAAATGAGCCTTGTCTGTGTCTTGGGGTCACAGCTTGGCAGCAGAAGTGAGGTGGCATATTGTGTTGACGGTGCCCAATGTCGTGGCTTCAGAAACTGGCAGAAAGATGCTCTCCACGGAGAGCCCCAAAGTCTGAAATTGAGTTTCTTAGTGTGCTCCAGCAGAGCCTGAAACCATTGACCTTCAGGACATGTATGATTTACTGAGGGGGGTGGATACTTTACAGTGACATTTAGCGACAGCTTTCTCCCAGTGATGGACCCTTGGCTCTGGAAGATGCTTCCTGCCTGGCCCAAATTGCCCAAGTCTGTATTGATCTCCAGAGCACTCTGCAGTGCACATCTATTTGCAGAGCTGCTGTGCCATCAGGCCTCTGAGACAAGTCAGGTGTAGGAGAAAAGGGAATTTGATGGTCTGGGGACAGTTTGTGTCCAGACTTTAAAAAAAAGTCTTGTTTCCTTGTATAAATATCATAATAAAATTAGAAAATCAACAGAGTCTCTGGATTGTTTTAAAAACATGCTTGTACTATGAATTGAGTAGCCTGAAGAACTATACATGGAAAACAATCCATAATAAAATCCAGTGGGCTGAGGTTTTTTCCTCATATATAGAAGATTCCAACACCGCTAAGGAAAAAAAAGAAAAAAAAGCTACTCGGTTTTGTTTGAAGAGAACAGATGATTTTCCCAGTGGCAGAGTGATGAGAAAAGTATACAGAAAAACACAGCTGAGCTGCTCCCCTAACTGCTATTGATCCCAGTGGATGGTTTTTTATTTGAGTAAGGACTTTGTTAAGATGTCAGGGCTCCCCAGCAGCCAGGCCAGCCCTTCACCATGGGAGGGCAGCCCTGGGAAAAGGGAGCACCATTCCCACAGCTGGTTTTGGAGCCTGGACAGATTTGTGCCGTGGATTTCTGCCCTCCTGCATCACATGTTCCCTGTGAGATGAATGTACGCTGTGAAGTCCTATTTATTTGCTCTATTTATTTGCACTCGTAAGGCAGCAGACGAGACTCCTTCTCCGGAAGAGTTCTCAGCTTGTTCTGCAATCTGTTACAGGGAAAGTGCTAATTAATGGAGATTTCCTTATTGAGTTAGAAGATTAAATATATCAACCACCAGGGCTTGTCTAACGCCAAGCGTATGCTTGCAAGTTCTTTAAGGGAGAAAACTGTAATGCAGAATCAAAAGAAATTAGAAATCATAATGCAAAGTCAGCATCAACCCAACAGCCTCCTCGGGATTTATAGAGACTGTGAAATTGAGCAATAAAACCAACCTTTGGATGAATTTCAATAACAATAATGTTGAGTTAAACTTACCAGCCTTTTCTACAAGTCCTCTCTGGTCTATTTAGAATCTCTAATCAGTCTGCTACGAGATAACGTGAGCATGTGCATCTTTTGTTGAGCAAGTGGGAATAAATTAGCTAAGGGTCCATTATTTGAGCCTTGCAAAATATTTGATGTGGAAGTTATTTTTGCTGGGTTTTTTTGGCTGTGCATTTACGGAATGTAAATTAGATTATCTCCTAAATTTCTCAGCAAACTAATAATGCGTAAAATCTCTCAAATCCTTGTGTACTATAGAAAAAGAAGATTAAACATTTGTTCTGTGGCAAGATTAAATCCTTTTCGGCTGCAAGTAAGGTTTTTAGCAACTTAAGTCTCCCAGACTTACTATGCTTAGTTCCCTTCAGTTAATAATTTTCTCCCTTGAAGCAGGATTTAGATTTTGAACGGGGATTATTTGGGATGAGGTGCCCCTCTTGTATCTCACAAGCTTCTGGAGTTTTTGGTTGTGCCATGTGGCCCATGGCCAGTGGCTGCTGTATTCTTGGCACACTGGGGAAGCCTCAGCCATAGAACTATGATCAGCTGGTGCAGTTAAGTTTCTGAGCTGCAGTTTCTGTACTCCATGCTGAGTTTTAACGTGACGTAAAGCGAGAGGTTTGCCTTGCAGGAGATTCCTGAGCTTCAGCTGAGCAGAATTTGGCCCACCAAATGCTGTGGTCCACCAGGTCTCCATTATAAAGTCTTTAGCTATTAGATTTTTAGCACTGCTTGGATTTTATGGTGTTATTTTGTGATATTTCACAGTCAGTAACCAAGTGAATGTAAATATTAATTACAAAATGAATCAAATTTTTTTTCCCCCTCTGCCTTTGGTCTGTGTAATTAGAAACATTTCTCCTGTGTCACTGTCCACTCTGCTGCTCCCTAGTTTGTTAAAGGGTGATCTCTCCTGTCCCACAGACTCCAAGGGAAATTAGCAGTGTTATTACCAGTGGCAGCTGTGGTGATGCACAGAATTGTCCCTCTCACAGTAATGACCTTGAGTTTTATGAAGCACCTCAAGGTTTACTAACAAGGGTAGAACTGCTAGAAGTTTGTTAATTGAAACCATGAAATATGTTAGAGAGGATACAAATGAGTTTAAAGCCAATTCAATTAGAGGTGCATCTGTTTCCAAAGCTGCTGGTGAAATGTTTATTTTCGCATCACTTTTAAGCCAGCCTCTTGGAATGCTGCTGGCACCGTTGTTTAACGCTGTGTGCAGACCTTGCACCCACAGCCCATTTATCTTTTGGAAGTGCAGCAGTCAGGTGGAAGTGTCCCTGGTGTTTGCTTGTAAACGCACTGATGTCCTGCATCTCCCTGCACAGCCCCGTGTGGCATCACTGACACCCCCAGCCCATCACCCATCTGCCTCTTCTTGCCTTGGCTCTGCTGGGTGGCACAGCAAAATTGGGACAATAATGGTTTTTGCACCGTGTATTTGTGCCTCTCTGACGCTGGCACAGGGTGCCCAGAGAAGCTGTGGGTGCCTCATTTCCCTGCAAGTGTCCAAGGCCAGGTTGGATGGAGCTCTGAGCTAGCTGGGGTAGAGGAAGGTGTCCCTGCCCATGGAAGGGGGCTGGAACAAGATGAGCTTTGAGGTTCCTTCCAACCCAAACCTTCTGTGATTCCATGACATGGAATGACCATGGTCCTCCCTTTATCCACCAGCTGTTGCTTTGTCTCTGGGCTGCGCAGGAGAATTGAGGTGAGTCAGGGCTGCTACACCGTGTGTCTGAGCCTTCCCAGGCCATCCTGTGTGATCTGGGGGTGCTGTATTTGTTAGAGACACTTTAGAGACTCCATCTGGGGCTTGTTTAGCAACAAGCACACTGTTCTTAATGAATAAATCACAGTAAAATGAGCTGAGCAGCCTAGATGAATGTATTTCTTCATCCCAGTATGTTGACAGTGTCTCAGTAGAAAAACAGTATCACTTAAATGCAGAAAAGGCTTACTTGGTCATCCAGATAATTTTTTCCTGCCAATTCCCAGTAGCGTGCTTCAAAGTGCCCCCTTAAATAACCTGGTGCTCTTGTCACCACCTCCTGTGACATCTGTGTGCAGCTCCAGCTCTGTGGTGTTCAGGAGCTGCTGCTGGGCCAGGACAGAGACTCTCATCTGCTCTGTCTGAATTCAATGAGCTTTATTTTAACAGTGTTCAAGATTTTGAGGAGTAATAATAGTAATAATGATAATTTTTAAAAGGAGTTTAAAGGAAGCTTCAAGAAATAATCTAAGAACACGTGGAAAGCAGGCTGAGAAACAGAGAACATCTTTTTCTATGGAAGGTTTTGGAAACATAACAATTGTTTGGTACCAGGTTTTGCAGAGAGGAGAAAAATGGGGGATATGATGGAAGAGTGAGAAATTTAAGGATGACACTGACAAAACCAGCTGTGTAAACTCAGCCTTGAGTTGGTCTCCCAAGCTGAGCAACAGTAGCTCAGAAATGTTATTTACTTTATTCATATTCTATTATGGTAAGAATATTTCTCTGGACAGTAGCTTGAATGTAGAAGTCTTTATTAATGGATTGTTTTAATAGCACATTGCCCTTGGGGTTTTTTGTTTGTTTAGTATTATGCATCATGCCAAGGCTACAAGTTTTCTAGGCACACCATGCCAAAACTAGGATTATTGTGGGTCTTTTTAGTCCCCTGACAACAGCAAGTTATTGCTTGGCTCCTACAGAAAAAAAAAATATTCTGGTCTTACAAGCAATGGATGAGCTGAGTGCAATGTTATTTACTACTCATCATAAAAAGATATCCATAAAGGCATTCTCTGTCTGAGCAGTGAGGGTGCATCACAGGAACATTTCTGGAGAAAAGTTTTGGTTGAGTGAAATCTTTGCTCTGTGAATAAATACCTTAGTGTAGGACTGACCCTGAGCGGTTGAGAGAAGAATAATGACAGCCTGTGAGGAGAGCTTGAAGGAAAGTCACGTTCCCATCTTGATTTTGTAGCATTGTTCAGTGGGGAGAATCAGCTTTCTCTGGACAGTATGGAGGTGTAGCGCTCTGTAGCTGGCCAGTATTTGATTATATTCAATGTAATTAAGGAATATGGGTGAGGAAATTCAAAAAGAAGCGAACAGCCTCTTAGCAATGGGATGTCTTTGGGAATTCTGTGGTTCACTGGGGGATAACTCACGGCACTTCCTGGGGACGGAATACAAGAGGTTCTTCAGTCATCACAGAACAGTCTGTGTTGGAAGGGACCTTTTAAAGGCCATCATGTGAACCCAGTGAGCTATCCCAGGATACTCCAAGCCCCATCCAGCCTGGACTTGAACATTTCCAGGGATGGGGTGTCCAGAGCTTCTCTGGCCAACCTGTGCCAGTATTCTACCATGTTCATTGTAAAATCTTCTTTCTTGTATATAAAAAGGATTGTTTATTATAACTTTTCCTTTCATCTTCTTTTTTTTTTGTTTAGTAGTCTATTTTTTGTCGTATATTTCTTTTTATTATAGATGTAGATCTTGAGCTGCCTAAAGACTTAGCCCATTTTGCCTTCTCTGATAAGTTGATAACCCCTCTGACTAATCCTACTTTGAAACAAGGCACTTTTTTTGTTTCTGTTGAGAGTTAATTACCCAGGCTGTCACACAGCCCAAGGAAAGATGATATTTCGTACAGTGGTGGAACAGAACTCTTTGGAGAACTGCCTAAGAAATGCTTCTCATAAATCTGTCATGAGAAAATTTCTTTTACTTATCATAATGTATTATGAATTGCTTTGAGTGGCAACCTAAGCAGATGGAACAGAATATCAGTGGGATAGTTGGGAGTTTTGTTTGGGGGAAAAAAGTGAATCTGTTTTAGAAATATTTGTATATGTGTGTGCATGGGTGTCATCTCAGTGAGGTGAGCATGCAAAGCATACCAAGTTGAAATATCTCAAACATTCCAATATCACTGGAAAGGATTCAGACAGAAATAATAAAGATAGTGAGTTCTAGTGGCTTTGGAGCTGCAAATGAAGAGGCACCACAACAGACAGAGATCAGAGGCAGCCCAGAAAGCCAGAGCACACTGTGGGAACACAGGTCTGCAGCGCTGGAGAAGAGTTACGGTGTGACTTAGGTGGGGAAATGATTGCAGCTGTCAGGCTGTGGGGTGGGCGCCGTAAAGAAACGGGGAGCAGCACCATCACAGGGAATCAGGAGAGGAGAAATAGAGCAGCACTGAGCTGAAGGAGCTACTGCTGCTGCTGTTTTTTAAGGCACTGTTTACAAAAGCAACATCACTATTTCTTGTACCTCTAGAAGGAAGATATTTTCCAGCAGATGGATGCCTAAATAAGCCTGAAACCTTTCGTGATACTGACTTCAGCATGAAGAGCAGGAGGGAGGCAGCGAATTGCTGCTGTGGGTTGATGGCCAGGCTGTAACGCAGTTCTGGTTTGGAGTGAGCAGCAGGCTTGGGCATGGCTCAGCCAGTAAATCCAGCTCTGAACCAAAATAATCTCCATGCCTCAGCCTTGGTGTTTCATGCTTGTCTGGGGTTGTTGTCTGGGGGTTTTGGACAGCAGCTGCATCTGGGTTGAGTTTTGTTGTTTGTGTATTTTTTCCCTCCGTGCTGCGGTGACTGTCACCTGGGTAGACGGGGAAACCCCTCCTAAAAGAATCAGGAAATGAGTTAATTTGGTATTCTGTAGGTGAGGAATCAGGAGGGAGCGTTTGCATGATGAAAACCAAACAGAAATAAAGGGCATAAAAATGAGAAACATCAGAACAGTGGTAGGGATGAAGTTCAGTTATTTCCATAACCATCATTGCCAGAGCTGTCAGAGGGATGAAGCTGCCTCTAATAAAGGCTGATCTGAGCAGCCACTGGCTTTCATGATCTAACATGAAATCTCTTTTTTGTTTAAATTAAAATAATACATACAGACATGACAAGCAGATAATAGGAACTGGGGGAGAATAAATGCAGCATGGTAAGCAGGGAGGTGCAGGAATTATTCATCACTGCCAACCCAGGACTGGTACCACTAATTCCCTGGAGACTCCCAAGGTTTGACCACCCTCCACCTCTGTTCTGCACATCAAGAGCTCCATGGCCACTGCTGGGCTCTGCAAAGCCGCTCTTCCATGTGCCAGCTCCTAAAACAGCTCTGAGGTTGTGCCTTCTTGGAGGAACCTGTTGGGTTTTAATTCCTGAATGTGTCTGGCGTTGTGATTTTAAGAGATGATGATCTTGTGAGGACTTTGATGTCAAACCAGCTTAAGGTGAAAGTAAAGCTTTCAAATGCCATTTTTGAAACCCAGAATAAGCAAAGCATTTGGAAAGAGGTATAAAAAGAACTTGTGAGATGTGGGAAGCAGGTTTTATCTGCTTCTCCCAAGAACAAATCCCACACTGCTCCAGCTGGCAGGCAGGTCCCTCACACATCTGATGGCAGCTGCCAAGAGAAGAGCTCTGTTGCCTCCACCATCCTGTGGTTCTCTCTGCTGGGAGAGAGCCTGTGTCAGCTCTGGAGATGGCCAGTGTAATGCAGAAGGAGTACACAACTGGGCTGTACACTTAATTCTCCAGAATTTGTCATGGCCACAGCTTAGGAAGGTAGGTAAGGAATAAGGTAATAAGGAAGGTAATTACCACCTCTTGGTACTTTTGCCAGCATGTGTCCTTTACATCATTCTGTTTTATCACTGCCTGTATTGGACTAAACCAAGTAGAAATTAATTTTAGTCAATGCTGTTCTTCACAAATAATGCCATAACCTCGCATTGGATGGTGTTGTCAGTCTGCCAAAAGCCTTCTCCTTCAGAAGTTCTTGTATTGTGTTGGTTTCACAGGCTACGTCAGAGGACGGGAGTTCGTCGGTTGCGGTGATTAAAACCTTTCTTACATTTTTGGTTTAGGTTACATTGAAGAGCCTTGCACGGTCCCTTGCCCGTTTGATTGCAAATTAAGCGATTGGTCCAGTTGGTCTCCTTGCAGCTCTTCCTGTGGCCCGGGGGTGAGAGTGCGGTCCAAGTGGCTCAAGGAGAAGCCCTACAATGGAGGTCGTCCCTGCCCCAAGCTGGATCTCAAGAACCAGGTGAGCGGCGTTCTGATAGCCAGCAGAAATCTCTGTGCTGTGGTTTGGGTCGGGATCCAAGGCTGCTGTGCTGCTGAAGAAGTTAAAGATAGGAGTTATCTCTGGGAGCACACCTTGGGTCAGGTTTTGTAGGCAATCCTTGACCTTCTTGAGGACTGAGGGAGAGGTGCTCATGTATCAGCAGAATTTGACCTGAAACACACATGGATTTCTTATATGAAGGAATTGTTATCTCCCAGAGCACAGGAAGCCCTGGGTTAATAATCCCACCTGGACAGCGTGTAGACATCAGAGAACTCAGATGTCATGGATATTTTAAAACATTTTAATTCTTTCTGAGACTATGGTTGCTGTAGAAACATTTGTTAAATAAAAATTGCTATTTTTAGAAACATTTCCTTTAAACACAGCACAGGTTCCCTTGAACATTAATCTCTGTATATTCAATATTGAAGTATTCCATCAGAGGAAAATAATCTTTAAATTCTACTTAAAGGAAGATCAGCATCTATTTAAATGCTACTTAATGCTGTATGCATTTCTGCAAAGTGCATAGTGATTTCCTACATTTGCTGATTAATTCTCAGCACTAATTAACACTGATGAAGCACTGTTTAGTTTTGTCTGCCCTGTATTTCAGATTCAGCCATGAAAATTAATTAATAGGACAGAAACAGTCATGCTGAAGGAACTTCATATATATGTTGTGAATAATATGAATATGTATATGTATAAAATGTGTGACATGTAGAAGTACTTCAGTAGTATCATACAAGGATTGGGTAGATGCTAGAACTGGTGGATTCAAGTTGTTTTTCTGCACAACTGTTGCTGCAGCAGTCATGTCCTGGAATGCAGCACCACTTCCAGCTCCTGATTATAAACTTGCCTCATTTTCCTCATAGTTAATTTTATTTTCCTGTGATAAACTTGGTAAATGCTCCTTGGATTTTTTTTCCTTCTTCTTTTTCCTTATTTCTATTTGAAATTCATTGGAAGTAGGCTAACAAAAGCAGCAGGGACTACAGAAATATAAAACTGCTATAAAGTGTATGTTGTCCATAGCTCAGTGCTTTTCTTAATAGATCAGACAGATCACCAGAGAGGCAAAGTGAAATCCCACAGTAAATGATAAGGTAACAATAAGCTCCTTTGTAATGAAAAGATACTGGGGGTTTGTTACCCACAGACACAGCAGACTCCTTCCATTAATAGCAAACTTACTGCTATCATGTGTTGCCTATTCCCACACACATTAGAGTTGCCAGTTTCAAAAGCCTTTCAGAGGTTATTAAAGGAAAGAAATTGTTCAAACTTGGAAGTTATGTCTTTGTACAGTTTATTGGTGCACAGTGCTTGCAAAGTGCCATGGCTGGTATTAATATAAACGTGGTTGGTGCTTTTTGCCTCTTTACCAGGAGCACACACTGTGATCTAAAACCCACTGAATTCATTAGAGGCTTTCTGTTGCAGGCTGTAGTAGAAATAACGTGGAAATGCGTTCAGATCTGTTTCTTTAGATTTGTGGCTTCTTGTTTTTCAAGGTGTTTTTTTGATTGGTTGCTTTTTGCAGCTTTTGTTTCTTTCCTTGTGAGTTTTTTTTATTTTTTTAGGATAAAAGAGAAGCTATTTCAAACTGGTTTGGCTCACAAACGGTTTATCTTCTTCCAATTCAGATTTAAAGGATTGAGTCCAATTCTGTGTATTTCAGAGCTTTTAGGGTAAGAAGAAATTGTTGTGCTAAAAAGTGTGTATATATGTACACTTAGACATGCACACAAATGCACATTTTGCCTGTAGTTCTGTTCATTGCCTTCCCAAATGCTTCTCAGTACTTTGTGAGCTTCACAAGGAGTTTTGCTCTGTGCCCACTGGGCTTGGACTTCCAGCCCAGATTTAACACACTGTGGTCCCTGGGCACGGTGCAGGATGCTCCAGTTGCCTACCCAGATGGTAAAGTAAATTAGCTGGTGGCACTGCTGCTTAGCTAAGCTGGACACATATCATTAATCCACTGTCAGGCAGATTGTTTGCCGCTGTTCCCTCTGGTCTGGGCAGCTTTTAGATCCTAGAGCAAAGCTCTCCAGATTCATTATGTATAAAAATGTGACATCCTAATTATTTTGTATAATCTGGATTAAATACCTGCTGTAAATACTGGCTTTTCTTTCGTATCAAACTATATCACCGTTGTGCTGAGTTTCACTTTTCAGTAGCTATTGTGCTATATTGTGTTTTATGCATTTGATAAGATTTTAGATAACTTAGAACAAACAATTAATTCCTCCAGGTGCTAGTAGATTTCACTTATGATTTCCATTTTATTTTCTCCAGTATCTTTTGTTATTTTGGTTTTGATTATTGCTTCTGAAATTGGGTCTTGCTATTGCTTAGTCAATTACTTTGGAGAACTCTCCATTTTTCCAGTCTCTTATAATTAAATCTCTCAGTCACTTTGTGCCTTTTTCTTAAGCTAGATAATCTTTTCACCCTCTTTTTGTGCAGGGTGCTATCTAGGCTTTTTGGCAATCCCCTATATATCCTTTTCTTCAGTGCTTTTCAGATATTTGACATAAATGTAGCTGTAGTATTACTTGAAACACTATCCTAGCAATTCTTTCTTACCATTTCCCACCATGTCTGGAGCTCTGGCAATACAGATATTTAGTAAAGCTACTCCTTTGGACAGAGGGATGATTTGCAGAATAAGAAAATAATTATTTTATGAATGTAAGTAGTTATTTGAGTCACATAAACTGTGTCATAAAAGCCTGTCCCTCAAGAGTTTGTCCAGTCACTGCAGTGCAGCTTGCTTGCGTATTAAGGATAGAATATTTTAGCAGAAATTTGATTTTATACAGAAATAATGGCACATCCCATTACTGCATGATATTCCACAGGGTTTGTACTCCTTATTCCATAGAGAGTTTGACTCTTCTGGAGTATCTTGATGCCATTCTTTTGGATGTGTTTGTCTGCCTGTAGAGCCTCTCAAGCAGCCCACTCTTCTTGCAGGAGATGTGAGAAGTAAACTCAAGAGTTAGGAGAATTAATTCAGCTTTTTTGTATTTATTCTTCGCATTGTAGGCGATGGACGAGGTTGAGCCCTTCAAGATTTTATTCCAGGCTATTTTCTAATAGAGGTGCCAAACATTTGCATGGGCTGAATGCTCCTGGTATTCTGATAAAATCACTCGATTTGATACAGTCCCTTCAGCCTTAAACTCTGCCTCTGTTGCTGCCCTTTTGAAATTAAAGGATAAATTACAATATTTGGGGGAAGAGATGACAGTATTTTAATGCAGCTCCATGTAATATGCAGAATTACTTTCGCCTTGTACCTCTGTTGGAAAACGGTTGAAGAGCTGGCTAACTACATTTTGCTCCATCTCTTAAAGAAAATGGGCTTTGCATGTAGGGGCTGTGCAGCTCTTATCTGAGGATGTGATTGCTTCTGAGCAGGCGATTGGATTAGGGGGTCAGCTGGCAGATGTTCTTGGCTGTGCCGTGCATGTTAAAAGAGGTGTAGCATTTACATTTTTCCATCCCTGCTCCTCTTTGAATGCACTTACACAGCATGCAGTTGCTATTTAATATGTAGTTCTACATGATGAAAGGTTAAATATGAGTTAAGGGGGGTTTATTGCTTGAATATTCTTTTATAGGTTTTTAGGATTACTGTGAGAAAATGCATCTTATTTTCAAGACTCATGAATTCCAAGGATTATTTTTTTATTGATTGCTCTCATACATATTCTTGTCAAGGTTCTCCCTCCCTCTCCTTCCTCCCCCTCTCTCTCTTAGCCAGTACTGCTAAAGGACAAATATCATAGCAAGTAGTTTATTCCCTCTATATATGCTGTATATATTTAAGCAAACGTTTTTAAAGGATTGGGAGTATTTGTAATGGCAGGCATAGCGGGAGAAAAATGTAGTGTATTTAGAATGTAAACTTACTGCTTTCATTAAAATGAATATTTTATTCTTAATGACATTTTCTGGTGTTCACTGTAGAATATGAGAAATACAGACACTTTGCACATTAGAATTGCAAGCACTTCCCCTGAAATTGCACAGAGGAGTTTAAGGAGAGGGAAAAGGAGGGTGGTGGTGTGCTTACAGAACAGATCTCTCAGAAACAGGTGTGAGGATATGGGAATTTCTGGTACTTTTTAATAGAAAGCAGCTGCTTTATGTCCACTTGCACTTCAGAGAAAACAGGTATTTTCAGCATTTTCAGAACTTTTGGACTTTTGTATTAAAAGTTAAGTTTGAACCCAGCATCTTTGACTGCTGTCACTGAATTAGCTCCCTTCTAGTCCCTGGCTGGTGAGTTGCATGTATGACCTCCTTCCAGCCTTAGGAATTGGTCTTCAAGAATATAATTATTAATGATATTGTACTAACCATAAATAGCTCCTGCTCAAATCCCGCCTTTTGTAATACAGATTTCTAATTTCCAGAAAAGTCAGTGTACTTTTTGGGGCACTCAGAATCTCTTCCTCTCATGGATTTCAGGTGCCAGTAGTTCACTGCTGAGCCTAGTCCTGTATCAGTCCATCAGCTGTGTCAGATCCCTTCCTGTGCCATGCAGGAAATCATTTCTCTTACATTTGTCTCTGGCTCTATCAGCACTCATTTGCTTTATGTGCAACTTAACTTCTGGGAAAAAAAATCCTGTCCTTAATCTCAGTTTTACCTTCAGGAGGTCTGATTTCCTCCTGCTTTGCCTTAAAGGAAGGAATTACAGCATAAAACACATCTGTCCTCTGATTCTAGTGCAGTTTTACAGTATCATAAAAATGACAAGTTTTTTTGCCTGCTGCACTAATGTGGGAGAATTTTCAGTGTCAAAAAATAGCAAGAACCTCCTGTTTCCCTTTACACTTTTCTTGCTGTGGCTGGAAGTTTTGGTACTAAACTGCAATTTAGTTTGTTAAATGAGCAAAAGTAGCAGCCAAATCTGAGCAGCCTGAGCAGTATCTCACCTGCCTGAAGTGAGTCCCCCATCTGGGTGGGTGTTTCTTCACATCTTGGGAAATCGAACCAGTTCCCATGTTGTCCTCCAGGATAATAACCCTGTAATGTCTGCTCTAATTCCCAGCATGTATTAATTTTATATTCAGCTTCAATAGCCATCCACACTTGATTTTCATTTCTCCTGCAGGTTTTCTGTTGAGTAAAGAATCATATAAATATATTCTCACAATTGCCACTCATAAAAAGCTTTAACTTCAGGAATGGAGCCGTTTAACAACTCCCTCAAAAGTATTTTTTACTTGACTTCCTTTTTTTTCTAGATAGCTTCTTTAAACTTCTCTTTAATAAAAAAGCAACTTGATGTATGGTGTAATGCTGCTTTCTGTAATTGTGAGAGAACATTTGCGCTTTGTGAAGTCAAATATGTTGCAATGTCAATCTCCTTCCTGGCATTACTTTCAAATCCACAAAAATTAGAAGCCTTGTGTTAATAAAACTACGTTTTTTTCTGTCTACTTCAGCCTCTACCAAGTTTTTAATGAAATACATACCAAAGCATGAACATTCAGTTCAAATGACATTTATATCTTTGCATCTCTGGCACTAGGAATGTGTCCATAATTATTTCTGGTTCAAATAGTGTTCCTACGTTTGTTGTTGAAAGGAATGTTTATTGTTTAATATGATGGCTTGTTGCAAAGCTATCATATGGAAAAAACAGGAATTATACCCAAAATTCTCTGTCCTGTTGATTTATTGCAGAGAAGATGGAATCAAAAGGAAAATCAGCCATAGAAAGCTGGGTGGCCCAGTGAAGAAAGTATTAGCATTTCACCTAAGGAACTGAAGTTCAATTGGTTTAGGCAATACATTTTTTTTAAGGAAAGGAGTGTGGTTTGTGCTGAATCTCTCGTGGACAATATGTCATGTTGGAGGACCTGCAAACAGCGTGTGCCATAAATCAGCGTGACAGCATCTAACACGGAGACTGAACTTACTCTTGCTTGTCTTTGTCTTAGGAGCAGGAGAACAAGAAGAATTGATGCCTTGGTTATTCCTTGGCAGCAGTTTTAATATTGGTTTGGGGTTTTTTTTCTCTCCTTCCTCCTTTTAGGAAGTTTTTTTTATTTCTTTTCCACAAAGTTTTGCGATTTGTTCTCAGTTTTAGGTTTGGAATCGTTAAGGAAGGGGAGATGCTACATAACAGTTAAAGTGAGGACCCAGCTTCTGTTCTAATTGGAACAAACCCAAGAATATTCAGAACAAAAAATGTTGGTACATCTTCACCTTTTTATATGGTAGAAGATGTGAGAAACAGTTATTTGGCATCTTGCATTTTATCACACATGATTTAGTCTTCAGGGAGTCAACTACATAGAAGAACCTCTTCTCTTGCTTTTGCCAAGGTAAATGAAGATTTTGACATATTTTCCTTTTTTTTCTCTCTTTCCTAACTCCTTTCAAAAATTAATTTCCAAAATATGATCTTGTTGATTGCAAAAAACTATTTGCTGTAGTGCAAGACACAAATGTAGAAATTTCTTTTGAAATAGATTCTATGCCAAGTCATGAAAGTAATTCATAGTTCTAATAGCCTGCCACATAAAAACTTCAGAACTTTCAGAAGCGTGAATGCAACAAGATTTTGGCAAGATGTTGGACAGGAGTGTGTTGAGCAGGAGGCAGCCTGGGTCTGCTCAGTGTAGGGAGCTGCTGGGTAAATCCGAATCACGGTGCAGAGCGTCCAGCATGAGCAAAGGTTGGGCTGAGCTGGGAAATGGGGTGCTGCTGTTGGCCTGACTTGGCATCTATTACCATCAGAAACCAGCGTGAGGCTGTTGGTTGTAAGTGAAGATTTTGGTCACTTCTTTCATTTTGTTAGTGGACAGCAATGTCTCCAGAACACTGTATTTTCTCATAAATATATAGCACATTCTGTGTGTCCCCAGTTTAAATCTGACCCCATTCCAGTGTTTGGATTCACTGCTAGGAGGAGCAGGAGTTTGTTAAACATGGTCTGACTCACCTGCATGCTGTGAATATACCCCAAGCATTCAGAGCAGAAAATTTTTACTTTTCTGACTCTCCTTTATGAATAAGAGAGAATAATTGGAAATGAAGTTACTGCTCAGAGTGGGAGAAGGGACATGAAGATGTATGCTGTGTGAATTCATCTGTCAGAGCTCCTGAGCAGCCAGCAACTCTCAGGTGCCTCTTACATGATGGTCATTAAAATAACCCTGGTCTTGCCTCTTCTAAAGTGTTTAATATTGCTCTGTTGTTCTGTCTAGAGCAGTTCTCATTGATTAATACTTAACAAGTGTTAATATTTTTTCTGCTGCAGACGTTTCTTGTGGCCATTGCTCAGAAATTATAACCAAATAGTTTGTTGGGTTTGCTTTGTTTTATGCTCTGTAGCTGATTGATAGATTCAGAAATGGACTTCATTTTCTTTTTCTGTCGTTTAATTGGTTTCTTCCTTCAAGACAGCAGAATAAAAGTGCAGATGACCTTCTGTCCTCCTCCTGATGTCCCCCCCCATGACTGGAAGGATTGCGCTGGTTTTGCCGTCAGCTAAACGTGTGCACTTGAACTGCAAGCTGAATACATGAATTTTGCATCTTCTTTAAGTGACAGCATCAAGATCATCAGCATTACCAGACTGCTGGCTGGAATAAAACCACTCGGAGATTTCAGATTTCAAGGCCCAATTACAGTTTTCTGAGTGGTTGTCAAGTACAGCTCCTGTGTCAGGGAGGGCTCCTTAATCAAAATTGAAATACACTTTAGTCACATTCAGGTGGGTTTGGGGAGAGAAAGGAAGAATTCAGGACACCTCCCCTGTACAGCAGTCTGGGGCTCTCCCTGCCTCCTGAAGTCCTTGTTTTAGCAGGGCTACCGAGAAGAGAGTTGTAAATATGAGTTTGCACAAATTCAGCTAATCCTTCCTCATTATCTATAAATCAGGACACATTTTTGAGTTATAAATAAGCGTGTTGCAGGCTACAGCCACCACTAGAAAAACCAAAGGTGAGCAGATCTTTATGTATGAATTAAATGCCAAAGGATAGATTCTTCTTCTTCTCCAATAAGATGTATATTCTGTCCGTTCTAATTTTATTTACTGCTTCTCACTGGAGGATTGCATAAATCAGCAGTCCTGTGCACTTTGTTGTGATTTATTGCTTAATTAAAAGTTATGAGGGCTTTTAATCCGTCTATAGTTTATATTATTTTTGAGTCAGCTGTTTCCCATATTGTAACTTAACCAGGAAACTTGCATCCTTTTATGAAGGGAGCATTTTGTGAGCCCATGGTGGTGCCAGATTGATTTTGGAGTTCAAACTCAGAGCCAAAGATAATTAAGTATTAGTGCACTTAATAAAGTTTCTCCAGCATCAGTTACAGTTTGATGGCAAATTTAATCTACGTGTTTTTTAGAGATACAGATTAATTTTAAAAGGGATGCGGCTCATGTGTGATTTCACAATGAGCAGATGTTAGCTACATATTAATAATTTAAAAAGCAGGCTTAAAATGGTTATGTAGGTTTTAATGGAGGATTAATTTGGTTCTAGTGCTGGACCACATGCTGTTGTCAAAACAGTAGAACATCCAGTTTTAGTGTTTTGTTTTAGTTTGGTCATTGGGGGATTTTTATTTCCTTTTTTGTTGGTAGGTTGCTACTGTGTTTTTTCTGTAATTAAAGTTATAATCAGCTTAGAAATTAAAATCAGACTTTTTTCTCTAGATGAATTACTATTGAAGAATAAGAATACTGTACAAAGTACAATTTTTATAGTGATAGCAGGGGTGGCTGGCTTGAGAGAGAGCACTCATCTGCTTTGAACTTCATTAGGTTTGTCTTCCTTTCTCAAATATCTTCATTATTTGAAAAGACATGCTAATTTCACTAGCAAACTTTGTCCAATCCTGGCATTATAGTTTTCAGGTGAAAGGTTTGGAGGTTTTGGATTTCCGTGCTGGCAGGGGTTTTGCCGTGGGTTTTGCAGGAGTGAGGGTTGCCTTTAGCCGTGAGTCAGCTGCCCTCTGTTGGCTGGTTCAGCTCGGCTGAGGTTTCCCTTGTGATCCGAGTGACTTGTGGTGGGATGGATGGGAGGAGCCTTCCCTGGGTTCCAGCTGCCAGTCCATTTTGGGAGCAGTGGGATCCTTCCAGGGGCCCCCCTCTCCTCCATGTGAGGTGTAACCGAACACTCAACTGCTCCTAACCTTAATTTTAAGTTTTTTCCTGCATAACTTCATATGTAATTATGGTGTTGGCGCTGAACGGGCTTCATTGTTTCTTAAAGAAAAATTGGTTCCTCAATTTATATATATTTTTAAACCCTTTTCTTTCAAATAATATTTTAGAATCATTGATAAAGACCAATTAAGTGGTTTGCTATAAAATCAGATAGGAAATGTCATATATCACATTAGATAAAAACTGTAGACATATTTAGGGTGCTCAGAAAGATTTTCATCCAGGCTATTCTGTAGGACTTTGAGAACTGGACAAATATAAGTTAGCATGAACTTTGGCCATTAGAAATGCCAACCCAAATAATATCTGTCAGCTTTGCTGGTCAGTCTGCATTCAAATTCCAATATCTGTTAAGTTTAAATGTCCTTTATGCTCTTGTAAGTTAGATGTAAATTATTACTCTGAATTTTAAATTATTACTTCACTAAGTAAAAGTGAGAATTTTTCCTTCTCTAAGTGACATTATGAGGTTCATGAACTTTCTAATTAACTACCAGGCATAAAGCTACTTCATGCTTGTTCTGAAGAGTCTGGGCAAAGAGAATAAGGTGGAAAAGGTTTAGCAGCCTCTTCTAAGCAAGGCTTTGAAAAGGAATGAGCATCTAGTCATATGCTGCTTTTGTAATGTCTTATTGTATATATATTTAACTGGTGAAAAGGATTAATGTCAGTTTGTTGATGCAATGTTCTATTTAATACATGGAGCTCATGTTTTTCATTCAGTATTTGCTCCTCAGTCTGTGCTTCCAGGCCATGCAGCTGCAGTGCTTGGACATTCCTGAGGCCCCTCACTTGGTTTTGGTTTTATTCCCATTTATTGGGAATACTTAGTGGTCACTACATCCATCATATGGCTCTTTATCAATGTGCAGATTTTCCACATTGCTTAAAATAAAGCCAGTCTGTTTCTTTAATTTCAATTCTGTGTACTCTCAAGTGGCCATGTGGAACACAGATTTTTCTTTCTGCCACTTTGTAGCCAGCATTTCAGATTCTTTGGGCACCAGTGGTTTTTTTTCATGTTGCTTTTCCCCAGTTTGTAGCTTGATTGTGAAGTTGGGAAGTAAACAAACAGATTTGTGTTTGTTGGAACACAAACCAGGGAGTACTTTAGCAACTACAGTAACAATAGATATTCACTAGAAAATCCATTGGAGAAATCAATTATGCTTTGAGTTTGTCGTGTTGAGAGAATGGAAGTACTTGGTCCGTTCAAAGGAGATACTACTCCAGTGATCAGCAGGTGGGCAGACAAAACAGGCTTTATGGAGAGTCTCACAGGTGAGTAAAACAGTGAGAAAAGATTAATTTTCTATTCTGCATGTTCCCAGAGCAACCATTGACAAAACAACTGGCTTTTTTGAGAGTGAGATGTGTAAGATTGTATCTTACAGAGCACAGAACGTGCACAACTCATCGGGCCTGAGAAAGGAAAGTCATGATTAAACTCAGTTGGATTAAACATTTGCATATAAAAGAGGTTTTTCTTAATATTCATTTCAGGTCAGTGTTTGATAAATGACTTGCAGATTTTCATCAGTGTTCTCACGTCTTGGCTTTTGCATAATAAGAATCCTCACAGGAGTTGTATGCAAACAGCAACATTTCAGCCTAGTTACTTATCACATAGCAGATTCGAAGTACAAGTTGTATTTGGGTCATATCTGCATGCTAACCTCAGAAATTAATCCCAGCTAGAGTTAGAATAAATATTTTTTTTTGACCTTATTCCTGTGTTTTCACCTTATCATACTAATGTAGCTTATCAAGCTACCTGAGAACTTGGCAAGGAAGGGAACACAAATGATTTCTGAAGTCCTGATAACACTAAAATATTTATTTGTTTTGGAGTAAAGCATTTATTTTAGGCAGATCCCTTTTGGTCTAATGATGCTGAGTCTATGCACCTGATTTCTCTACACCTGAATGAAAATGAATTTGTGATTAAATCCAAAGAATAATCAGTGCCTGAGAGGCACTGGTTTAAAACTGAGGATGAGACACTTTTCTTTCAGTTCCTAGTGATGTTGAGGGAGTTACCTCATCTTCATTCAGAGCAGCATCGTGCAGCAGTTCTTCCCACCCTGTACCAAAAGGCTGTGCTTGAAAATCAGCTGTGAGATATTTGGGTGTGGATCCAGGCTGTGCACGGCTCATTTTCCACCTCCACTGCTGCTCCCCTGCAAGTCGTGTGTGCCCAAAGCAGTGATCAGCTCTTGGTGGGTGGTGGGACGTGTGCTCCAGCTGCTCCACGTGCCTGGTGGATGTGCTGGCACTTCATGGCAGCTCCTCATTCCTGGAACATTCCCAGAAATCCCTGGCATTTGGTGTGGCAGCAGATGCAAACACCAGTTTTATGTCCTGTTTTCCACCCAGTGTTTTTCTAACTACCGTGATGTTCCAACCAAATGTGTCTGGCCCAACTCTCATCATTTAATTAAATAAAGGCAAATTCCAATTAACTTTTAAGACACCTGGAATTGGCTCAGCTATTTTTTTGTAAAGCAGTATTAACTTAAACAATATTTCCCTTTTTCCGGTCTATTCAGTGAAGGTGAGACCTTGGATCCAAGTTAGATGTAAAGCCCTAAAAAAGCCCTCCCTGTAGAATAGTCAAATCATTTCATGTACCAGGAATTTTCATGTTTTTGCTGGATTGTGATCCAATCTGCAGAATGGGCAACAGATGAGATTTGATTTAAACAACCAAAAGATAATTTTTTGGCTTGAGCTAATGTTTATCAATGGAGTTAATAATGAAAGAAACAATCAATCTCCTCATGCTTCCCTGAAATGTGTCCAATAGTATTTGCAACACTGTTGGAGTCTCATTTAAATGGTGAAATGAGGAACCTTTGTTGTTTAAAAAAGGGTTCATGTGCTGCAAATGGGAAAAACCAAATGTTTGGAGCGTGTCTCAGAGTCCCACAAATATGACATGCTCTCAGGATTGTATTGCAGGCATGCAAGGGAAGGGAGTACTCTTCCAGAAATTGATTGCAGCAGAGCCAGGTGAGGCCAGAAAAACCTGATATAATATAATTCTGTTTAAAGTAAAAGTATTGTCAGAGGTGTGTGCTTTCTGTTTCCTCCGTTTAAATTCCTTCTGTTAGAGTTCTGTCCCTCCATTATGCTTTGGGGGAAAGAGACTTGTTTATTTTCAGTTCTTTTTACTTACACTGTGTTACTTGCAGTGTGTAAATACATTTTGTTTAGGGAAGACTTCCACTTTTCAGTTTCACTCTGTGAAATTGTTACAGGTTTTGTTATTATGTTTGATGTGTATAAGGGTAAGTAAATAATGGAACTTAACCCATCCTCCCTAATTTGCTGGGAGGTAAATTCTTCCGTTAAATAATAGTCCTTTTCCTATCTCCATTAAATTCAATTGATTAAAAGCCCTAATAGCTTATATGGAAACCAGAATGGGCCACTTCTGTGATGATTCCACACAGCCTTGCTCGGTTCCAAAATTGAAGCTGTTGCAAACAGCACGGATTGGAAAAAAAAAAGAGCATTTTTCATCTAAAGGCAGTTACTAAGAACAAATATGTTGGTCCAATGTGGGTTTTTTAAATTGTATTTTGTAACAAATGGTAAAAAATTAGTGTTTATCTTAGTAGCTTAACATTAGTCATTGCTTAAGCCAATTTATCTTTTCTTTGATACCCCAGAACTACCAAAAACCCATTAAGAGCTGCTAAAGACAAAACCAATTCATTACCTACTTGCAATCAAAGATCACTTTTTCAGTGGTCTTGAATTTAATTTGCATTTAATTCGAGGTTTCATTAGGATAATTGTCTATTGGTTCACTTGTGTAATTGAAAGTTTGCAGGAAAATTAATGTGCGATCATCTGAGTGAGAGGAGAGGTGTCACACTGCCTATTCCAGGTTCACACATGAAACACTTGCGGTATTTTCACAGACACAGGACTTACCACAGTCACAGAAACTGCAGGCAACTGTATTTTCCAGTTGAAAACATTATTAAGTTTTGCCTTGGCATTGGGCAGATGATCTGCATTACTCCTGAAAGCCTGGCCCATCCTCTCCTGCTGAAAATCATTCCGAGGGTGAGTGGATGGGTATTTTCTTCTGTCTCATCTTTCCTGAAGTTTCCATTAGTGCTAAAAGCTCTGCTGTCTGGTATTTTCTTTATAGGAAAAAAACATCTCTTTTCTGTAATGATAAGAGAGAGATCCTTTGCAGCTTCCTGTCTCTAGACATATTGGAACCTTTTAGCCACTCCTTGCAAAATGTGAACTTCATTCTCAGAATTGCTGTGTTGTTTTTCTTCTGCATTTCTTTGTGTTCAAATTTGGGAAATTAAGTGTCCAGATTTGTACACACCAGAGAGGGTCTTAGCGGGGCTTTGTAAAACACTGGTAATTGCATTCCACCTTCTAGGGAAATTCTAAACTAAAACCTTCCTGAATTGCATTCTTGTCTGGTTTATTTCACAGCCACATCACATAATATTTCATCTTGTGATTCCCTCCTGTAGTTTCCCAAGGCTGATTTTTGGGGTGTTTTTAGTCTCCAGATACATGATCCATGCTCTGTTCTCCTGAACTGCAGCCTCTCTCCCACACTCCTCTCCAGCTCCATGTGGATCTTGCTTCACACTGTCCCGCTCCTCTTGTATAAAAATGTCATTTAGCTTCTCTCTTCAGTAAAATTTTGCCAGGGCCATAGCTATTTGTGTGCCAGTATAATTGGTGAAATATTATCCAAGGCTGGCTGTCAGAGCAGTCCCTCAGCAGTGATGCTAATAACTTTCCTCCAGCCTGACGTTCCCTGTTTCATGCTGCTGTTGCTGTCCTACCTCTAGCTGTTTCAGGCCAATTTAAAATTTCTCTACTAATCCCCCATCTTCTTCAATTTAACTAATAACTTCCCAGGTGACACAGCGTTAAAGCCTTCCCAAAATCAGACTGCCAAGATCAATTTCATTTCCTTTCTCTGGAAATGGACTTGTGTTTTTTTTTTCTCTGAGAAAGATGTCAGATCAGTGTGCTTTACCTGTATTAAATCTACATGGTATTCCCCCCCAAATTCTTTTAACTTCACTGGCTCGGGTTATTCTTTCCTTAATAATTGTTCTAAGGCTCTGCTGCTACTAAGTGTAGAAGAAAGGGCTTTTAGTTGCTCTGATAACTTTTTTTCCTTATTAAATATAGATGTGACATTTATTGTTTCTGATTGTATGATATTGTTTGTGTCTTGTTAGATTTATTAAACTTGCTACCCCACATGAAATTTTGTATGCCAGTTCATTCACTAGATTGAATGGAAATTGCTTAATTTCTGAACTTCTCTTTTATTTCTTGAGCTTTGTGTTCATCTCAACCTTGATACTTTGTTTGGTTATCATCATTGATATCAATGAGAACTGAAGTGTATATTAATGTAATTTGGAGTTACCCAGTGCCTTTGGTCTGCACTGCAGCTGCTCCAGCCTCCAGCTCTGCCCTGTGCAGATTCTCTCTTCAGGTAGCATTTGTCACCTCTCATCACCTCTTTTAACAACTTCCGAACAGCTCCCGTGTCTGGGCTGTGGCAGCTGAAGCTCGCTGCCTGCTCTGCTCTGCTCTCCTCCTCTGCTATTTCCAAGCCCGAAGGGTGGGCTTCCTTTCAGTGCTTTCTTCACCTCCTTCTCCATCATCCCTGCAGGACTTGTTCAGATCTCCTCAGCAAGAGAGCACCGGGCACTCTGCCTGCGAGTTTTTATTTCTGACTGAGGTGTGGATCCCTGCAAGTACCAGCTTCTCTGACTGAAAACCTCCAGTCTCCTTCCCCTGGCAGATCTTTCAGCCTCATGATCAGCGACTTCCCAGCTGGTTCCCTCACTGTGCACAAGTTGCCCTTTTGAAGCCAGGAGCTGTGACTGAAAATGCCAGCCTGTCTTTTCTAAGGGTTCTGCGAATGCTGGTGAATACTTTCATTTGGAATTGTCATATAATCACATGCTTCAGATTTATTTTTATAACCAGCTCTTTCATTCCTCTTCCCTAGGAATAAAAAAAAATCTGAAACAGCATCTTGTTTCAGTGGCTGAATGAAACTGACAGTGACTGCTTTTGGGAATATCTGATTCTGGTATTTTTATTAACAGCATTTGTTCTGCAATAAATGAGAAGTCTTTTTTAAAAATAGTAGTCTAATAACACTGTTTTCCTATTAAAATCTCCCTCTGGAGGTCTGTGGTGTGTTGCTCAACACTATTATCACAGTGGAAGCATCCCAGTGTTACTTTCTGGTCCCTTGACAATTTCAGCCTGGTTTTGATAAACTTCTTCAATAATTTAATTCCCTGAGTCTCATTTACCACTCACTGGTGAATCTACATGACATCAGGTAAGTCCCTTCTGATTTATATGTCTGTAAGAAGAAAGTAGAGGTAGTTACATATCATCTTTATTTGAAGCCTTACAGAGCTGCACTGCGCTGCTTCTCAGGAGGAAACACAAACATTTGTATTTGCTTCCTGCTGTGTGAATTGTAATGTTCTAGGAAGAGTTTAGACTTTTCAGTGGAACAACTAAAGTGTTTTAGTATAAATTTTGACTTCCTATATGTATGTATTAGTATGTCCACAAATACACACAAAGAAGATAGTGGATAAAAAAATGAAATTATGAGCTAAGTTGAACAAGCACTGTGTACTTGTTTTGATTGTACTCAACACTCATTTATGTCATAAATTCAGTATGAAATTCCAGTGGTCAGTTGGAAGGAATAAGATACTGAAATGCTTTAAATCCTGTTGACATGTGCAGAAATCAGTAGAGCAGTTTGGTTGGGTTGCACAGCTTTGCAGAAGCTGAAGGTGCCTTCCTCCTCTGGTGCTGCCCTTCAGTCAAACACTTGGTCGTGCATTCACTCATTCTGTGTTCAGTCTTGCCACTCTTCAGCCTTAAACACAAGTTTGAGTATTCAACTGCAAGTGCCACGTGGGAAATGCGGAGGTGTTTAATGAGTGTTTGATGTTTTTCATCTTGTAATTAAATGTTATCTGTGACTATTTGTTCACATGAAAAATAAATAGGAATGTATGACGTTGGCCAGCAGGTCATTGAGAAAATTAGTGATGAGAAAAAATTTCTCAGAGGTACTGTGGAAAAATTAACTGCGCGTGTTAGTGGCCTGGATGCAATTACAGAATACAGCAAGCAAATATAAATACATGTAGATTTATAAGGGAGTGCAGAAAAGTTTAAGAAGAACTTTCAGTCATTAGTTTGTCCGGTTTGTTGGAAACATTTACCTTTGGGAATGGTAGCTGTGACTTCAAAGATAATAAAGACAGATCTTCATGAACACTTTTCAGAAAGGTCTTTCAGTTATCAATAGTGCAAATCTAGGAAAAATAAATTTTTTTCCTGTTGGAAAATACCACAGTCATTTTTTTCCCACTTAATCCCCAAGCTGTAGAAAGGTCAGGTTTGATGGACTCATTTGGGAATATATGGTGTCAGAGTAGAACAAAATGGACACTGTCAGAGGAGGTGTCTCAGTTCTGTCTCACCTGTCTGTCTGTCCCAAATACACTTAAAAGACAGATTATCTACAGCTGGTCATGTCTGCATATTCATTTCACCTCTGGTCTTCTATCTCAGACTGTCATTAGCCAGCCCAGTCATTTGGTAGAGTGATGGGTTTCAATAAAGACACTAGTACATTAAATTCTAGCTGCACCCAGGCAGGGCTTCCCTGCTAAATAGCTGTGACATTCCTGAAGTGAGTGCTCTAGATTGGGTAACAAGTTTGAAATAGGAGAGACCATGATTATGAAAGTGCTTTCTAAATCATCAACCTGCAACCTGAGAGTTATGCTTCTTTTATTCGTCACTTTAAAGGTGCTTTGTAGGACTTATTTCTTCTTTAATCAGCTGGTAAAAGCCATTTTCAAAGGAATATTCTCTCCTTTAGAAGAGAGAACCTGTGTATTGCAATGTTGTTTATATTGACTATTAGAGAAACATTAAGCTATTTTGCAAAGCTAATGGATATACCCTGATAAAATGCACTCAGATCCTTACCCAAACAGCACATGAGAAAATCTGATCAGTGCAGAATGGTTTAGATAAAAAAACTAATGAGTGTGAAGCCTAAGTAATGACTGCCAGGTTGGGCTCATTGTTTGTCTGGTGCTTTGGGCTAAAAAGGGGCTGTTTATATGATCTGCAATGATGGCAGCTTTATTAAAAGTAGCATTGTTTTGGTCCCAGGACAAATATCTAAATTCCCTGGACAACTGCCTTCTTTTTTTTTTTTTTTAATTTGAAAGGCCTTTTATTCTTCATGACTCTCCAAAATTAGTGAAGCATTCTTCTGTTAGTCACATAAAATCCACTTTTTATTAATATGCATCAGCTCTTACCCACAGCCCAGACACTTCACCATAACACAGAAGGGGATAATAGGCTGAATTATCCTTAAGCAATTGCGGTTGTAACTATTTCATGTCTTATTGTGGTATGTAAATTTGATTCTTTGCCGGGTCCCATGGACATATCTTCATTTTGACTACTGGAAGGCACAGTGGGATAAATGGATTAAAGTAGAACTAGCTCTTAGCACAATTTCTTATCACTTTTATGGTAATGTCTTCACTGATGTAGTTGCTGTATGCACACAGAAGGCAGATTTCTTTCCCAAAAGTGGGAAAGCTTATCAGTATTAAACCAAATGCAAAAAAACCTCATAATAAACCACAAAACAGTGGGAAAGGGTCAAAGAGCAGTGAAAAGGCTGGTAGTGCAGAGATTGTTTGGTCATTCAGGTTAATAGTAGGCACAATGGGATGATGGTACTATTTTTGCCAGGTTATTTTTTTGAAAGGAAAAGTACAATGAGTAGCAGCCAGTATTACCACGAGTCATGCGACCAAGATGTTGTGTCTGAGTGGTTTTGGGAGGGAGAAGTGAGGTTTGCAGCAGGAGTGGATCTCGAGAAAGTACTGAGAGCAGGGGAGAGAATGATATTTCATATTAATTCCAGTTAAGTATTCCAGGAGGGTGGCATAAAGAAAGGTATAACAGAAGTTCAGCCATGAGTGCTCCTCAGTGGTGTCGTTGATGGAGCGAAGTGGGGACAACTGAAGTGAGAGGGAGATGAGCTAAAATAATGTGTTGACTGGAGAGGAACACTTCAGCTATGACAGCCTAAGTGCTGGTTGAAATGAAAGTTGAAGCCATGGGGGAGATAAAATTAGCTGTGGACAAGGGAGGGAGAAAGAAGAGCAGGCAAGCTGAGGGATAGCTCCCCTGTGCCCCGTAAAATGGAGGATAAGTGGAAGGAGCAAACTTATGAAAGGCATAGCAAAGAGACAGCTAACTCCTGCTCTCAATACAGTTATTCCTTGGTGCAGTATATATAACATGGGATGTAACATCTTTGCATTAGAGACCAGCTCTTTTTGTTCTTTGTTTGAAGCTGAGGCTTTTAACACCTCGCAAACACAAATCACCGGTGAGGTGCTCTGGCAGGAGCGCTCCATCTGGGTGGGGAGTAGGGCCGGTGCCCTTGCCTGTCTGCTCAGCCCGTTTTGGGTGGCACTTTGTGCCTGCTGATGGTTCTCCCACTCTGGAGTGCTCTCCAGCAGGCAGGGATGCACGGCTTTTGCCTTTGCAGATGGAAGTACCTCCACAGGGAATGTTTCCAGCTAGAAGGAGGAGGGAGGGAAGAAGTTCATCATTGCCAGCAGGTGGGAAATTTTGCTACTGGCACTTAGCTCATAACTTCAGGAAGTTTGGCCCAGCCCAGCACAGATCTGTGTGATGACCATATGCTATGCCTTACAATGCTGCACTCTCTAAGTCTCAGAGAAGCATTTTTTATTAGAATGGTTAGATGAATTATGTTTTATTAAGTGTTTTCTCACCAGGTTTTTTCACTGGTATGGAGTGTTGCGGACAGTGGGAACGTGAGACTGATGGGCAGGCTGCAGACATAGGTGAGGGGTGTTCCCCGGTCTCTGGGCCTTTCCCTGTGCCTGTGGGAGCAGGGACCAGCTGCTTGCACATGGGGGCTGAAGCTGGTGTTGCATGAAGGTCAGGCAGGAGAGTCCCTGCAAGGAGCCAGAACTGGCATTCCCTGCTGCCTGGAGAATGGATGCTCCCTTCCTTCAGCTGCCCCAAACCAGCAGCCTCTAAAACACAATTGTTCCCCTCCTGTCAGCCTTGCCTCCCAGAACTCTCACTGGCTCTGTCAGCCCCCTGTGCCCTCCCTTGGATCCAGCTCTGCTGCTGCCACCAAATTCAGATTTTCAGCCTGCGGAGTTAGGGCAAAATAACTCATTCAATTTTGCCTCCATTACTGAGCAGCCATGGGCTGCCTCAGAGGGCAGGTGGATATTTAACGTGACATTTGTGACATTTACACTTCTGTGAGGTTCTGGCAGAGTCATGGGGGCCAGCTAATAGAGGTGAGCAATTGCCATGGTGGCCTAGTCTCGTGAAGAACACTGATATGACAGTTTATACTCCAGGCTTCTCTCTGTGGGATGATACTGCTCAAGGAAATTAAGCCTAAGAGATAATTTGGCAACAGGCTTATTTTAAATACTGATTAATGACTATTGCTTTAGTGCAGCTCCTGCTTTACTCATGATGTTTTAATATGGCAAAAGAATTATGATTAGTGCTTTTAGGTTTTTAATGTTCAGATAGTTAAAATGTCCCATAATAATCGCTCCCTTTAATATTCAGCATAACTATTACGGAGATATAATTGTGCTTTGGTGTTGAAAAGAAGAAACCAGGATCCCAATGTGATCGTGAATGCCTTTTCCTGGTAGCTTAAATCAAATCCTTGAATTTCAAAGTCCTTGGCAGGAAGTTTTAAGAACTTTAATTAAAAAGAAGTCTTCCATAAATTAAAAAAAAAAATAGGTAATTTGTTAAAAGGAGTTACTGAAATATTGCAGTAAGAATATAGAGGAATATATATCAGAAAGCACAAGTAAAAACATCAAAATCAGAAAACAAATTCAGATCCAGAGTGGCTGTAATCTGAGATGTACCTGTGTAGCATACAAAGTGCCTCCAAGATTTGTGATCATTATTCTCGTGACATTAGCGTGTTTTAGATCTGAATCTGCAATATCTCACACTATTGGAAGTCAGGAGTGATTTTCTAATAGAATTGCAAAAAAAAAAACCCCACAATAAAATGAGAACAGGCTCCAGCTCTGCCAATCTGGCCGATCCTTGGAAGAAGCAAGAAATATTTGCATACATTTCCCCTCTTCTGACTCAGACGTGGTATCTTGCATGCAGCAGTTTGATTTTGCCTCACCCAGCTTATAATTCTGTTGCTTTGGGTTCTCCACCGTGGCTTTCTAAACCGTGTTAAGAGTGGAAGGAGTGTGAACTCAAACCTTCCCTTGAAAAGAAGAATCCCCCAGTGGCCGTGCAGGATCTCAGTCTTGGACTCCGGGAGTGCTGCTGGGGCTGGCAGTTTATCTGAGGGAATATTTCATGTACAGTCGCATCTTGCAGGAATGACAGCGCTCCCACACAGCCCCACAAACTCTGCCTGTCCTCAGCTGCATCAAAACCCTGCTGTCCTTGCCTCTGCCTCCCTCCAGGCTGAGCCCCTGTTGTGTCTCTGGCTGCGCTGTGCTGCCTCCCACGGGACCCATTTGGTCCCCGTTTGGTCCCCGTTTGGTCCCCGTTTGGTCCCCTTGTCCCTGTGTGCCTTGGGTGATATCCCACACTGCTTCAGTGCATGGAAAAAACTTCTCTCTCTAGTTCCTCTCAAAGCCTGACCTTGCCTTCTCCCACATGCCATTTTAAGGTGATATCCCTGCTGATACTAGTCTGACAATTCATGAGACGCCCTGTTTTTCTTGAGTTCTTTCCATGATGTCCTCTTCCCTGTGTCCTGTCTTTGCCTGTTTCTCACTTGGCAAAGGCTGCTGGGATCTTACTGTTCTTCCTGAAAAAGTGTTAATAGTTCTTTATTTCAGTGTTGTTTTTACTCATGGCTTGGCTGGTCTTGTCCGTGTGTTGAAGGACCACAAGTACACGGTTCTTTCCCATATCCATGTGTGGTTCTTCAGCTGTTGGTTCCTCTTTCTGCTTCCTTTCTTCCTTCACTTGCCATAAAGCTAAACATGGACAGTTGATGACCCTCATTGATTACTTGGTGTGGCATTTCCCCTCTTTTTTAGGATGAATCCAGGAATGTCTTATGTAGTTAAACAAAGCACCAGTTTACCACTGGCATAGGGCTGGCTGCTTATTCCTGTAGGAATGCACCAAGGACGGGTTGGAAAGCGCAGGCAGCAGTATTGTTTATACAAGTGAGCAATTACCCATGGTGGGGCAGTTTCGCAGCTTCTGAGTCTGCTTGGTGTGTTGCTCAGGTGAGGATGAGGTGGAGAAAGGGGAGGTAGCTGAGTATTTTGCCTCTGGTGTGAATTTCTCTGTGCACCTTCCAGCTCTGATAGAAGCAATAAGCTTACTGAACTCTTCACTGACAGCAGGAATGTGTAGGACTGGCCAAAGTAGGGGCTGGAGACCTAAGCATGACAGGGAGAGGAGAAATGGAAATGGTTTAGCTTCTAGAGTAGGATAAGTTGGAGGTTAAAGAAAAATTGGGGAAAAGAAAGACGCTGTAGAGGTATTCCCATTAATCTTTAAAGCTGAGAGGCTGATATCCTTACATAATCAATGGAAGGAGATGAGTGCCTATAACTTGCCTTAACTAGCAGCTTAAATTGAGGGTTTTAATGCCACCTGTTTTATTGTTGTGATTCATGATCTTATTAACACATTTTTAAAATGGAAAGAAGTGTCAGACGTCAAGAAGGATAAAGGGTAGGTGGAGAGCTTGAACATCTGGTAAATGTTCTCTTCTGTTCATTTTAATAATAATTTTGGGTGTTTTTTCCCTTCCTCTTTCATTATTTTTAGGTAAATGAGATTGTAGCTTAGCATGAAACTGATTTTGGAAATAAATTTGATGGCATGCTCCTTCTCTTGTAGAGGTAGCTTGATCTCTGTAATGCAGTTTCTTGCATAAATGCATGAACCTTTTTATGCAAGTTTATTGCTTGTTAAATATGTGTTCTCAAGTGTAGATTACTACTTTAAAGGGTTTGTCCGTGGCTGTGGCCAAAACCATTTTTTAGAGCTGTTTTATTCTGATTTGTTTAAGAAGCACAGTGCTGACTTTACTGGCTGCATATCCTAATTTTAATGAGAGCTGCTGCTTTTTCTTGTATTCTTGCAATACTGAACCTCTGGTATTTTGGCAGGGAGATACACGTGGCAGAAAAATTTGTACACCCAAACACAGCTCTCATTTATTGGCAACTTAAAAAACTTTGCAAATGTAGAAAGTGTTTAATATGTCCGAATTCATTTTTCACAGAAAGACAGCAGGAAATAGTAAAATCCTCACAGAAGCATCCAAATACAGCTCGACCAATTTCTTCTGTGTTCAAATATGTCATGGTGATGTCTGGGAAGTGAGTGCCTTCCATTAGTGCAGCACTGCAGCTCAGACAGGTGCCTCACTGGTGGCTGACCCCAATATAATTGTCCTGGACCTGCAGCGGTCGGTTGTTCTCTGGTGTGTCTCCCCCAAACCATCATCTCTTCCCTTAACTTTCACTCTGAAATCCTGTCAAGCTCATAAATGCCTTTCCCATTCCTTTTCCTCTCTGAGGGCTAAGCTCCTGGCTGACATGCTGATGGATTTATAAGGAAAAGCCGACGGAGCACATTTCTGACACCGACCAATTAGCGGCGCTTACGGTGGCTGTCTCCTGGACGGCTGCACAGGCAGGAGCCCGCTCAGGATGATAAGTTAGCAGTTACAAAACAAATGATGCCTCACATGAGTTGGTAATTACTGTCTCCTTCAGATCCCACAGTGAAAATCAAGATAAAAGTGGGTTTTAGCCCTTGTGCCAGTTTTGGAACTGCCTTCTTCAGCCTCTGAAGTTGCAACACTCGGAGTGTATTAATGATGTGTTGTGTGTGAGTACCTAGAGAGGGTTTATGGACCCACAGCCTTCACTGTGAGCTGTGTTCTCTTGGGGATGCACTGCTGGTGGTGTGTGGGCTCCTGTTCACAGGCAGAATGGGAAAGGGGTGTAAAGCACAACGAGGAGCAGAATAATGAACAAAATCCAGGGCGTGGTGATGGTCACTTAAACTGTTAAAGCAGGAGCTCAAGTAATAGTGAGTGGTCACCCAGATTCAGAGTGACATTTATTGAAACTGGGGCTAGAACATCTTTTCCCCAAAGGGTATCTCAAAACACATTCTGAACACCGAGGTGTAAATTGAAATGATTCTTTTGACCTCGGTAATCCTTGTACTTTCTGGAAATTGTACTGACACTTGAAACATCAAATTAGCCAGGAGGTTTTTCAGCTCTGATTTCAGAGATGTTTTAAGCTGAATATTAAGGAGAAAGGAGCTATGCACAGTAAAAAAAAAAAATAAAAAAAAAAAATCCCAGGTAACTTGATGAAAGCCTTATAAATCACTGTTTGAAAATAAGACATTGTCATACTGGAACTAATACTGCTATTGAACTAGTTGGAAAGTTATATTGACATTATTCAAGAATGTTTTATCTCTAGTACTTGTGATTCTAAGCTGTGCATTTATTAGATGTTGCCATTGGGAAAATGGACACCTATTATATATTCTTCTAAGAAAGGACAGTCATCCGGGATTCAGCACATGGCTGAGCAAAGGAGGCAGAGAGAAAATTAATTTTCATAGGGAAAGTTGGGCAGAAGATGAAAAAAAATACATTAGAGAGGTGGCTGAGTGGAATAAGATAATCTAAAGACCAAAGATCACCTGTTGAACCAAATAAATAATTCAGGAAAACCCTTGATGCCCAGGGATCCTGGGCTGAATTGGAAACTGAGCTCTCCCAGTCCTTGCCAGCTGTTATGAATCAATAGCTGACAGCGCCACTGCACTGTGCCAGAGGCTGGGATCTCCCCCAGCTGATTTTGGCAGGCTCTACCAGTGGCTTGTGTTGTCCTGGAACAGCCAAAATTTCCCTGTCTTGCATTGTGATGTCTGCTCTCAGAAATTACCTCCCACTGAACTGAGTGCCAGCTCACCAACCTACTTCTCCTGCAGGAACTTCCATGCCATACATATATACAAGGCTGAACGTTTTAAATAAAGATTTAACATGAACAAAATGCCCGTCAGCCAGCTGACCTGCCTGATGTGGGAGCCCAGGCCAGGGTGATGGTGTTCTGGGCTTGAAGGTGTCTGCAGGGTGAAGTCTTATTGACACTTAGATTCCCACTGCTTGGTCTGAAAGTAGGATTAAAGATTCTCAGGTGACTTATAGCGTCACACTTTTCTTGATGTTCATATTAAATAGCCGTAATCTCTGCAGAGAAATGTGCTGCAGCCTGAGGAGAGCTAGGTCAGGCAGTAGAGGTTAGTCCTTGGATTTCTCATGACTTCTAAGAAATCCTGGACATTCCCTTGCCTCCAGGTTTCTGAAATCCAGTGCTGTGATGAATCTCAATAGTTGGCAGACAAAATGATTCTGGAAAACCAGCCCAATTGCAATAAATGCTTTCACATTGTTGTCCCAAATGGTCTATTGAAGAAGGAACAGGTGAAGGCAAGAGCGAGCAAATGAGAGCATTTTCAGAAAAAGCAAATCACAGAGGGAGCCCCTGGCCATTTTTCAGGCTCTGTCACGTAATCAGAAGCATTCAAAAGCAGGATGTGTTGGAGGGAGATAAGGGACACGTACAAGAGGGCAGTGAGGTCATGGGTAATAATGGGCAGGAACCTGGGAGAAGCTGACCAGTCGAATCTCCTTAGGTTTATCTCAGAGAAGAGTAAAAACATTTATGCAGTATTGAGATACACAGTTCCAGTTTGTGGGAGGGTGCAAATAAAAGCAGCATCGTAGGAGCCAGCACGGCCTAATTAAGAGAAAAAACTGAACATAATCCCCTAAGACTCCTCTCAGTGGTTCTTTGTTAGGCAGCAGAGTTCAGTGTAAACAAGTTAAATACGCTGATATAAAACTGAATTGCATAATAAACACGGATAGAGAGCTTTCCTTCCCTTTTCATGCCTGGGAAGAGCACACTAAATGGGCCAAGAAGCCAGGGGAGGGCAAGCAGTGTGATGTTTGAACGGTATATTCCCCTTTTCTGTCAAAGTCTGGATTCAGCCTGTGAGTGCTTAAGCTGAAGATTTCTAGGGATTGTGTGGCTGGGGCCGTCCAGCTCCCCTGTGCTGCCCAGGCTGCTTCTGCATTTGGAGTTTGGGCTGCAGGTGACACAGCTGTGTCATCCCACTGCTGGGGGAGGGGGAAGAGCCAAATACTGGTGTGAGAAGGCACCTGGGGTGAGCAGTGTCTGTGGGGGTTCGTAGCCGTTCCCAAAGACAGAAACCGTGTAAATACCAAAGAAAGACACTGGTTACACAGTGTGGTACCCAGGGGTGTAGCAAGGGTAATGGGCTGGAATTAAGAGTGGAGATAGAGGCTCCAAAGGCAGGAAATACAATTCCTCTATGAGGAAAAGTCTTCTTAGCTAATTAGCCGATGCCACAGTGCCCTTTTCAGAGGGAAAGAGCCATTGACACAGAACCAAACCTAACGCTTCCTGTAGGAATTTCTCCAGTTCCTTGGGTCCTACCAGAGGCCTGGGCGGGGATTGCTGCTGTGTGTAATTCTGCTGATGGAGTGAGCTAGGGAGAAGATGAGTAACCATGTTCATGGTCCTGTTATTTCTGCCAGAATCAGAGCAGTGCTCACCTCTCTGCTGCCGTGCCAGCCTGATGGAGAACACGACCTCACTGGAGATGTGCTTACATCTCCTGTCTGCTGCTGTTGTGTCTGCACCTCTGGCGTGCTTGTGGTGCAGTGAAAGCAAAGAAAACAATCCAAAAGAGACAGAAAAAAGTCTGAATGCTTAGTATCACATTGCTTTGGGATAAAATAAGACATGCTTCTGGAAGCATTCTGTCTGAGGGGGGTAATTCCCAACAAAAGCATGTGTTCTTATCATTAGAATTGTTGAAAATGTCATTTTCTGTAAGTAGATGTGCTCTGAAGTAGTCTGCAGATATTACTGTACCAAGCAAAGATAATCTCTTGCCTCACTGTATCCTGGTTTGTTGTCTATTTTAGAGCTGCCCTTGTATACACCATCAGGGGCTTCCTTCAGTACTTCACCTGATTTTCTTTAAGCCTCCCATAAATTGTTCCCCAAGGAAAGGTGTATTTTACCCACTGTGGCATCTCACCTCATCCCCAGGAGGTCTTAAAAGCATAGCCATTACAATAGTGTCTGTTATCAGCTTTTTCTCTGCCCCGGCCCTCCCTGCTGGTGATGTGTCTTGTTGATTCCAGGAATGCAAAAAGCATCAAGACTGTAATCTTTGGAAAGCATCCAAGGGAGTTTTCCAGTAGTCAGGGAGGAGTGTTGAGGTGCCTTTCTCTCAGGTGAATGCTGTGGTGCCTCATGCTCTTCTACGTGTGCCAGCACCTCTGGGTTGCTGCTGTAGGGATCTGGGTGGATCTGATGTCATTCCCCACTGGAGAGATGGGATTTGTAAATATGTGTTCCTGGTTTTAGGTGGAAATCTCGAGTGCCAGCAGTAGGGACATCTCTGTTGTGTTCTGCTTGTGTGAACCATGCAGTCCTGCCCAGAGTGCCATTAGGCTTTTTCCTTTGGCTGCTTCGGTTTCACTCTGCAGTGCTCAGGTGCAGCCATAATCGTTTTGTCTGGATGAGTGAGGAAAATAAATCCTTTTTCCTTTTGTTGGGGAATCTCATGTCAGAGATATTTACAAAGAGCCCTCTGGCTGGCAGTGCACCACAGCTACCTGCTCACATTCCTTGTGTTTAACAGCGGCACATCCTGCTCCAGAGACCTCTGTCCAGTACTGGAGGAAGCCAGGCAGGAACAGAGAGGCATAAATTTTGTGGTTTGGGTTTATTTTGAATATTCTGTTTTGCTGACCATCATAGTGAGAAATGTGGTTTGTTTTTATTGATGTCCAATAGCAGTTGCCTGAGTTAGAAAGTCAGGCACTGTCCTTGAGAAGCATCTTCCCCTGTATTTAGAAGGAGAAAATGCTGCCTCAGGTTTCTGTTTTCCTCAAAATTGCAATATCTTTTGTTTTTATTAAGAAAAACGTTTCCATGTCTAAACATGCACGAGCGCAAATAACAGTTGATTTTTATTTTCATTTCCATGGTGCAAAAGAAGGAATTTGTTTGGTGCTTTTCCTTCTCTGATAGTTTTTGTTGATGTAATAAAAGGTAACAGAAGGCAGCTCAATTGTTCTATGACATAACCTAAAGTAAAAACCCAAAACAACCAAAAATCCAACCTAAACTATTATTTACTCCAAACACAGTGGATTTTTTTGTGATCTGTAGCTATATTTCTCTGTACCCATCTGAAGCAATATGCTCTGTGCTGGTCCTTCATAGCCTGGACTTGCCAACATTTGGCAATTAAAAATGTCATTTGCAAACTGTCTGTTGTCCCTGTAATAAACAGTGAGAGGAATTTACTGCCATGCTCAAGTATTTTTAAATGGCCCTTTGAGCGGGCAGTTACTTTCCTTGCTGTGGAGTGTTTGTGTCTAAGACTAAATGAAAAGGCAGTGAAATGTGGCTTGTTCCATGTCCCAGTATTTAAAGGGTGGCTACAAAGAAGGTGGAGGCTCCTTTTTGCAAGGAGTCGCGTGGAAAAGGCAACAGGTAGAAAAAAGGTTATTCCTTCCAGCACAAGGAAACACAGGGGAAACACAAGGAATTTTTTTCACAGTGAGAGCAATCCATTGGAATAATCTCCCCAGGGAGGTGGTGGTTTCCCCAGTGTTGGACACTTCTATGATACCTTGTCTGGGCTACCTTGTCTAGACTGTGCTTTTGCCATGGAAAGTTGGACCAGATGATCTCTGAGGTCCCCTCCAACCTCGTATTCTCTGATTCTGTGAAATTTGTGTTTCTGGACACACACATTGTGTGCAGCTGCACTGTTGGAGAGGCTTTGGTGCAAACTGAACGGAGCTTGATTCTTACACCTGCACTGCTTGCTGAAAGCAAAGATTTCCAAAGTTGGCTTTGTGAAATAAGCTGAAAATAACCACACAGGTGTTGCCAATAGAGCAAATGATGGCACTAAGGTCACTATCAAACTGTCAGCAGATATACAGGCATTAGCCTTTTAAGCATTGCTGCTTTTCCAGCTTTTCTGCTTATTGCGTGTCTCACATGATAGAAGCTGTTACAGGACTTGCCAAACTACAAAGAGATGACCCAAGTCTAGCCCAGCAGGGTTCCATGTATTCCCTGTTGAAAATAACTTTGTCATTGCTTCTCTGTGTGCCTCTGTCCTGCCTCAGACGTATTTTGCTTTGTGTTATACTTTGTCAAGCCTTTGTAAAACACTTTTTAAAAAGTGAGCCTCTTCCTTTAGTGTTTTCCTTTGTCTTTTCTTTGACTTTGTCCTTCGCAGTGTCACTGCCAGTATTCCTTGTTACCATATATCTCCTTTTTCTCTCGTTTCCCCTGAAGTGCACTTGTGCACAGTGAATATTTGCCCTTCTTTTCCGGTTGTTCTCTCTCTTTCTGTCCACTTTCCTGTCAATCAGCTCCTGTTTATTCCTAGTGATACCCATGCATACATGCATATATTTGTCCATGTGCCAGGTACTGCGCACTGACCTGCAGGGAGGTCAGAGATGCACTGCTAAGTAAGGAGTCTGAGTAATAAAAAACAGCAGGAGCAGCTGTCTCAGAAGCAAACCAAAGATCTGGAAACCTCTATCCAGAGACAGGAGACTCCAATTTGCATTTCCAAGTATTCCATCTATTTTACCTACCCCAGAGTTACAGCTGAGAATTGGCAGAATTCATTGATTAATAGATGGAGGCAAGGGAGTGTTTGCTTTATTTAAATAATTGCCTTTTTTTTTTGTTTTCCTGCTCCATCCTGATGCCATTGGTGCCATCATGACCTAGCTAAGAACTGTATTCTCCTGCTGAATTCCAGCTCCTGTCTTGCTTAAAATGTAGTAGCTAGAGCTGATGCAGTAAATAAAATATTGTCATCTTTGGGGGATCCACATTTATGGGATGATACATGAACTGGCTGAACTCCAGTGAGCCTCTGATCTATAATGTAGAACTATGGTTTTTTGAGAGCCTCTCAAAATGTATGTGAAGTGCACACAAGAATCCCCTCAACTTCAATGTGCAATTTATATTTAAAGTATGCGGTGTGGCTTGATAAATGTGGTGCTCACTTGATGATTAGCACACGATTTAGAAGTCTTCTGTGGAGTTCCTCATTGAGAGAGCCTAAGACCAGAGGTGCATGATGATGATGATGATGATGGTGATGATGACAAGGGTCTGCTTTGACCTCTAGTACAGGATAAGCTCCTTGTCTGCAGTCAAATCCCTGCCCAGCTGGGGAGGTTTGTGGAAAGGCACACTCTTTGGCTGGAGGAGGAATAACCCTGGATAAACTAATCCAGTAGCTCATTTCCTTCGTACTTAAAAAGTTCCCTCTTTCTTTATAATTTTAGGTTGAATTTGTCTAACTACAGCTTTCAGCCTTGGGAACACACATCTTTACCTGCTTTCTAAGAGAAATCCTCTATTTATATTCTCAAAAATAATTTAATCTCCTTTTTCTCATCTCTCATCTGAACCAAAGTAGGTTCCTTCATTTTGCTACTTTTAGGCAAGTGTTCCAGACTTTGAATTATTTTCCTGGGTTTCCTTTAACTGCTCTGTCATTATCAATGCTACTTTTACAACGAGGAGCTAGGATTGTAGGCAGTGTTACAACAACAGTGTTGTTAATATTTAATATAATGGCAATTCCTCCCCCCTATTCCTCTATGAGGTAGAAGACAGCCCCTGGTTTCCAAAACAGAGTCTGACAATCTGTGATTTATTCAAGGCAGCAGTGAATAAGCCAGCATAGAGCTCAGTGATGCTGCAGATAGATGGTTTCAAGCTGCTGGAAGATCTCTTTAAAGCTCTCTCAGGTGTCTTTTTGCTACTCTGCATCTGGTGTGATACAGCAGAGTTATTTCTTTTTATGGCTAAGCATTGCTATTTTATCTGACAGTGATGCCATGCTTTGTTGACAGACCTGCCATCATATAGATGGTAACTAATTATATTGGTGTTTTAAATGTTTGCCTGTAAAGCAACTGAGGAAATGCCACCACTCACCTTGGCAATTTGATTCTGGTCTTTATAGTGTTACTGTCATCAGTTGTTCCCCAGCTGGTTCAAATCCTTCAGATTTCTCGTGAAGTTGGGTACCTATGCCTGGATGTGCTTCCTGAGCTGTCTGTGCCACAGCCGAAGTGTTACCTCAGTGTTTTACAAACTCTGCATTTGGCTCATCATTTTACTATACTATTGAATCACATTCTCTTTATGGTTCCCTGCAATTTCTGGATCCAGGACAGTGGTACCACTGAGGGGCTGTTTGTTTCTCATCCTGTGTTCTCGCTGGTGTCTGGTCAGTCTCTGGTCACTGTAATTTTGTACTTCTCTTCCCATCTATTTTTTCATTCCATGTCACCAATTCATAAAGTACATCTTGAATTCTTTTCCTGTCCTGCAGTTGCTTCTCTGTCCCTCTCACCTTGTCAGCATCCACAGTCAGTAAGAATCATTTCCAGTCCATCAGCCCTGTGTTAATGACAACAAGGAATATGATGGATACAGAACATAAAGCTCTGCGGAGCCATGTGTGTGGTTTCTCGCCAGTTTTACACTTTACTATTCTGAATGTGATTTTCCAGCGTTGTACTGCAGAGTATTAGATTAATCCAAACCATATTTCCTTAGCCTGAAGGTTTGTGAAAGGCTTACTAAGGTCGACATAATACCTGCTATTTCATCCCTATCCACAGCATCTTTTATCCTGTTACTGAAGAACATTAGAATGATTTCACACAGTTTGTTCTTGACAAACCCATGCTGCCTGCTACTCATCTCCTTGTTATTTTCTGCTGCTTATAGGTGATGTCTGTAGAAAAATATTTTCCCAGGAATAAATGTTTGTATGACTGCTGTGCAATTCACGGTTTTCCTCATTTCTTCCTCCAGCTCTCTTGCACTGCATCTTCTAAAGATGCTGGGCATCTTGTCCCTGTCATTCCTAAATAACCCCATTGACACAGAAGTTATTTCAGGTGTCTCTTCAAGTTTGCCCTCCTTGTTGGCTGAACTTTGAGTCAATGCCTACCATAAAAAGTTTATCTCACCTATCTTTGTCTTCAGCCTGTTGGTGATCTTCCATTTTCCACCATTCCCTCTATTGTAAATTGACTTTTTTTTGTGTTGGGCTTTCTCTGTGTGGCTCCTCTAATAGGTAATGGTGTTTCCCCTTATTTCTTTGGCTCTTCAGTTCCTTTCAGATCTTCTATTCCACATTCTTGTCTCTGCCTTGTTAATTTCCCTTATTTTCTCATCTGCTATGGGCTGAGTGAATACTTTCTTTTAGACCATTTGCATGAGTTTTAAATGTGTCCTCTAATTTATATCACCTGGTATTTGATGTGTTGCATAATTTAATCCTCTAAAAGGTTTCAGGTGAAGTGGTTCACGTGTACGACACACTGGAAAGCGCAGCTGGGTTGTGTAGTCTCCATATGCATTTGCTTTCTATTTCCTCCTTTTACTTACTGTTTTGGGAAACAGCCTTTTTCACTCCATTATTTCCAGAGTCATGGATGCATGAAGGTGGTGCTCCAGGGAATGGCAGAGGTGAGAGAATGCTGAATCACTTGTGCCCTGACATTCCCATCCTGAGTGGTGGTACAGAGCAGGACTTGGTGCACTGGTGGTGCTTTTTACAGAGTACAGAACCCTCTGGTATGTGAACAAATCAGGAGTTCAGTGTTCTGGTAAGGTTCCTGTAGTCAGACACTCGTAAGCTCCTTAAAACTAAGAAAATACAGCTATATGCTAGCTGCTGGTGTTTGCACAGCATGGACACATGTGCATGAAGAATTATTCTGTTGTTCCTGCACAGAATCATAGAATGTTTGGGTTGTAAAAGACCTCAAGTATCATTTAGTCCACCACCCCCTTGCGCACCCCTAGGGATGTGTTCCTTGTCAGATTTATTCAAAAACCCATCTATTTACTTTTTATATAACTTCTCATTAATCAGCAATATATAGGCAGTATTGATGTCCATTTTAAATAAATACATACTGCAGCAAAAATTCACCATGATCAATATTTTTTTTCCCTAGATTTTAGTGGAACACCTATAAATGTTCAGATGTTTCTTGCTTGCTACAGCACGTCCCAGTGGAATTCAATAGAAGTCTTTGCATTTATTCGTGTGGGTTTGTGCAGGTCCATGTAAAGCACTTAACCTCAAACTACAGGTCAGTGGTAGAAATGTAGGAATCTGAAAATGCATATTCCATGCCCTGAAAAAAAGGAATGGAAACAGAGAAGAAAGATACCCAGGACGTCAGCTACCCCACAAGGTGGTGGCTCGCAAGCAATTCTCTCTTATCTTTTGGGGACAGTGTATGTACACTGATGTTTGAAGTAGGTTGGGAACAATTTAACTTCTGGCTCAAGGGAGCCTTTAGTTTATTAAATATGGATGTTCTTTCAGGTAGAAGCATGGTTTCTCTCTGCAGCACATCACTTTCCTTGAACATATGCATTCAGGGAAGAAAACTCAGCTCTTCTGTACCTAAATCTTTTCTGTCTGGATCTACCTGCAAGAAATAGCAATAAAATCTGTCAGATTGTAACAATTGCAGGATTTTTAAGTGTTCAGTGGTGTGGCTTTAGCTGCCTTCACATCTGTGGATTTGTGTGCCTGGTCCTGAGGCTGGGCTCTGTGCAGCACTGCTGGGGGATTTGTCTTTGCCTCCCCTGTAATTACAGGAGAAAATGGCTCGAGTTATTGCCACATCTGAACGTGGTGCTAGCGTCTTCCTGTCCTGGCAGTAAGACAGCTCCCACAAACAGGCCGTGCAACAGGCTGTCACATCCCCTGCCTTCTGCATTATCTTGCTCTTCTAGGAAACCTTCTCCAGCTGCAGTTGCTAATCAGGCTGTGGGTGATCTCTCTGAGCTCTGAAGGTACGGGATCTATCGCTCATCCATCAGTGCCTGTCCCGCTCTCCCTGCGAGCATCCATTTCTGCCTGGATGCTGCTGAGGAGGAATGAGACCTGCTGCTGGGCGGGCTGGGCAGGAGCCACAGTCTCATCCTAATGAAACAATCAGGCTGCGGGCTGGTTTGCATTTCTGTGCCTGCTTTTGCAGGAACATAAACTGGACTGTTTCTTGCTGTGACTGCGGGAAGCCTCAGGAGCAGTTTGCAGATCTTGCTGCTTCCAGCCTTTGGTATAGCCTCATAGAAGAGTGTTTCAAAAAACATAACTTTCAACTGCCTGACACTTCCCAGTCTCTTCTATCTCTTGTCTGTAGTGCTATCAATCAAATTGTTCTTGTCAGTTAACTGGTTTTAAATCTCGTGTGGAAAAATTGTCAGTTCAAGATCATACTACTGTAAGGACAGACGTGACTGCTCTTGTCGCGTTAATTCATTCTTGCTTAAGACATGAAAATAAACTGATAGAATATCAATTTGAAGCTCTTAGACCTTGAAATGATTTAAAATCTCTTAAAAGAAAGGCTAAGGCTGAGCTTTGTCTCCAAGGCATCATTTTTAACTTAGCAGGAAGCTCTGATGGTCTTTTCTTTAAATTGCCTATTGTCCAGATGCCTACAAAGAAAGTGCTTCTGTGGGACTGTTTGTGTTTAGTGATGGCGTTTATTTCATTTCATGTGACAGATGACTTGGCTTCTGGATCGAGTAATTACTTGCTCATATCCTGCCGGGGCAGGTTCCTGACCTGCTGGAGCAGAGATTGGGGCTGGGAGCTGGGCTGGCTGGGCAGGAACTGTGCTGGTAGCAGTGACAGGCTCCAGAGCCTGTGTCCCCACGCAGGAGCCGTGCTGGTGGAGGTGACAGGCTCCAGAGTCTGTGTCCCCAGGCTGGAGCCGTGCTGGTGGAGGTGACAAGCTCCAGAGTCTGTGTCCCCAAGCAGGAGCTGTGCTGGTGGAGGTGACAGGCTCCAGAGCCTGTGTCCCCAGGCTGATGCCATGCTGGTGGCAGTGACAGGCTCCAGAGTCTTGTGTCCCCAGGCTGGAGCCGTGGTGGCGGTGACAGGCTCCAGAGTCTTGTTTCCTTGGGTGTTTCAGTCAGATGGGAGGAGAGGGGCGTGGCAGCTGCAGGTTTTACTAATGACTGAGCCACCCACTTCGCATTTAAATACCTGAAAGCCTTTCTGGTCTCTTATGACTGATAGTCCATAATTGTGGGGTGTCTCACCAGATTTCGGGTTCATAGATTTTCAAATTTTTTTTTTTATTATCCTAAACTTTGATTGTGAGACACGGTGATGAGCTCCAAAGGATTGCTATATGGAGCTGAATGAACTCTGTAGTGCTTTTCATTCACTCACAAAGAAGTGCTTGATTTCTGCTTGAGGTAATTTTTTTTTTTTTAAAGATGGGGAAGTCAAAGGATTGAATGCAACATTATATTGTGGCAATTTTATTTTAAGCAGATTTTTTGCCTTTTTTTTTGCCTTTTTTTTTTTTTTGGCAATATTATCGTGCAGCAGACAAACTAATAAATATATAATTCTCTTTTCTTTCTGCTTGTCATGCCCTGCTAACATGGACATCTACAAAGGCTCAGGTTGGTGTTGCAATCTGTCTTCATCTTGTTGTTCTCATCTAGTAAAAAAGGGCTTCGATGTTTTCTTCATCAATCAGCTTTTTTTTTTTTTCTCTTCCTCTCTTTAAAACTGGATCCAACATTATTATAACATAACAGATTCATCCAGAGAGGTGCCACATTTGTTTGATACCCCTGAAACTTCAGCTGCAGCAAAGTGTGCTGCTTCAGAAACAAGGGATATTGATTTATTTGTATCTACTTAAATTTTCTATGCTTGCCTGGCTTTGTGACAGGGAGGCAGCAGCACCTACAACTTCTCAAATCTCAAAATGCACTGAAACTCTCACTAATGAGTTTCTGCCTTGTTTTAAACCCCCGTGTTTGACAACATAGTAAGATGGCATTTGTTAGTATCTTATCTGGATTCAATATTTTCTTGATAGGAATGAGACATAATTAAAATGTAAAATAAAAAGCACTGGCAATTTGTGATTGTATTCTCATAAGCCCCTATTCCCACTTTAACGCCTCAATATTTTGGATAACTCTGAGACTAAATTGTCCTGCCTGAATATTTCAGGTAGAAATAAATACCAAATATGGGCAAGTTTATACTTTGTGCTCCTGCTCCTCAGAAAAACCATGAATAAAACCAGCCAGGCAGGATTGGGGCCAGAGGATGAATATTTTTTCTTTATTTACTCATGCTGAATGATACCAACTTGGTATTTTAATCTCTAAGAAAGAGCATTCATGCTTTACCATGTTGCAACTTGGTGTTTCTAGTGCCTGCACCAATCTCACAGAAAATAAAACCTCTTATCATTCGTAAATATGAATTAATAAACCTTGCTGAGCAACATGGTAGTTCTATCAGAGTGAGATGTAATGACTGGGGTTCGACAGAGCTCGCCTCAATTAACTTTCTAAACAAGCCATTTTCCACTCATTGCACTTAAGAATTTGAAATAAATCAGTGTCTGACTTTGAATATTTAATTATCCATTTAGAAGAAAGTAAGGGATTTACTAGCAGCATTTTGTAAAGTCCAACAAAAAATAGACAAATTAAAAACGTCTGAAGGCCATGGTGAGGGAAAATGGAGCATCCAGATGTCTTTATAGCAAGAATACCCTGCTGCTTTCCTAATTTCTCCTCTTTTCATCATTTTGCAGCCAGAATTTTACAGTGCTGCTTTTTTTGATGGCTTCATCCTGAAAATTCTTTATCTGAACTTTCCAGGATCTGATTTTAAGCTGAGATACCATCCAGGTAGTGCAAGAAACTGGGCATTTCCAGACTGAGTCCCCCACTCCTGAGGGCTTCCTTGCCACCCTCTAGTAAATCACTCAGCTCTTCATCCTCAGTAGTCTCTTGTGTAAATGAGGATTAAAGTTGAGCAGTTTTGGGGATTGGGCTATAAATAGATAATCAAGAGCAGGGGAAACTTCAGAGGCTTGATGAGGGTTTTCACTCTTTTCAGAGAAGAAAATTTTTCAGCAGTTTTTGAAGTCATGGAGTAAGAGTGAGGGGTCTGTTTGTGTAGGGGCTTCCATACTGCCCACGGGGCAGATCCTGGAAACTGGTGCAACTCTCTGTCTGTGTTGTCATTACTGCCCTGGCTCTGAAGTCAGAATAAAATGGATCCCATCCTTTTGCTGGCTACTAAGTTTTAGACAGTTTCAGGGTTTTTTTTTTGGTTCAATGCCAGTGAAGGCTTTTCAGAACCTTAGCAAAGCTCTAATTGATTTTCTTTTCTCTGCACCACAAAGGAGGTAAGAAACAAAAACTCCTTTGATTTGGGTGTAAATAAAAACTCAGACTGCTGAATTTGTTTCACAAGTATTTGTGCAGGGATCTGCTAGAGGCGTACAAAATTCAGGAATTTTGATTATTTAGAAGTCTTTCCACAGATCTGTTCAAACTTTTGTGCTCTAAGTCATTTTGAGCTTTTTTTTTTTTTAAGTTTTGGTGGCTGTTTCCTGCAGCATCCAAATACCTAAAGATGAGTACTCATCACTGAAGCTGCTGCTTTGCAAAATCTAATTTGCTTGAAAATTAACTGTTCAACCAGGTTTAATAGCGGTGAGCAGTTAGCATATTTCTGGCAATTGTGATCAATATATAAACCAGCATGAGATAAAATCAATTTTATTTTAAAGAGAACTATTTAATGTTGAAATTTTAATGAAATAATTTCTGTGATGTAGTGTTTGTTAATGTGCAAGTACTTGTCCTTCAGATATACAGTTAATTCAGTAAAGCTTTTAAGTGCGTGCTTAGATCTGCCAAATCAAACACGCAGTTAAGTAATTAACAAAGCAAGTGCTCCATTTTTAATTCAGTTTTAAAGAACTAAATAAAAGAAATTCATTGTTAGAAATTATCTGGTTAGGATTAAATGGAACGTGAAAGCAGTATTGGAACTTTATAAAAGTTATTCAGTTAATATATGGACATCTTTCAACCAAAGAAAGGATGTGGATGAACGAGATGGAGTCAACAAAGAGGTCAAATTTGTAGATTATTACAAGAAATGGACATTTTTTCAGATGTATTTCCCACTATACTGTGGATCCATTTGTGTCAGGCTGGTTGCAAGAGAAGTGCTAGCTGTGGCCCACATGTCACCAGCTGGTGGCCATAAGCTCTGAGAGGAGGAGAACATCCCACTGCAGCCTGGGTGTGCAGGGAACATGCAAGTGGTTATGCAAAAAGTATTAAAAGTGAGCGAATTGCTGTCCAGTGTCAATAGGAATGCGTTTAACCCTAACCAACAAGTGCCTTTGCAAACCAGAGCAAGTTTTTTTTTAAGTTTTGGTGAAAAGTCAGCTCTCTTTCCTCTCTTTCCTCTACCTTTACTGTTCCTCGTGGTGGTCTCCACAGTTTGAAAACGTGTTGTTATTTCTTTGGTTCTGACTGTTTCAATGTGTTTGGTCTAATGTAACCTTGGTGTAAGGGCAGCTGTGTGAAATGAACTTATGTTAGCAATGAATTTAGCCCATTTGTATTAGAAATGAATAGCACAGAGGTAGTCCTCAGGGTCTCAGGCAACTGCTACAGTGATCAGTTTGGTTGTTCTAATATAATAAGCAGATATTGACTTAGTTGGAGTGAACACCAAGATTTACTGTCATGAAAGCTAAAATATCGACTGAGGGAAAACCAGAGTCAATATTTACCTTGAGGGACAATAAATCTTGATGTTCACTGAAATATGAAGTCACTATGATTTTCAGAAGCGTTGAACCTCGTTCTAGTTTATTCTGCAGGTGCTCATCAGACAGGCTACCTGAAGTGTAGGTATGAATTTCTTTTAATGAATCGCATCAGTTCAGCAAGTGCATTTATTTCTGTAAGTCCTCAGGCAAGCCTACTTTTAAATAAGTAAGAGTAAATTAGAGAAGAATGTAAATCACACCAATGCTCTTTGGTAGTTAGGTATTTGGATTCTTCATTAAAATATAAGTATCAACTATTAAAAGAGAAACTAAATAGATTAATATTTGTATATCGTGTTGAAGTAACTGGCCACATCGATATTGCTTTAGCAAGGGCTTAGGATTTGCATTTGAGTGAATGGGAACTGAGTTTTTTTATTAGGGTAAGCTTTAGCAGTCTCTCTCTTAAAAAGTAGCTTTTGTCCTTCTTCCCTTTAATTTCTTGAGAACTGTGCCCATCAACTTGATTTTGGGATTCAGGTGTTAAAGCAGTGTTCCAGGTTACTTCTGACTACGAAGAGTGATACAGTGATCCTGTGAAAGAAAGCAGCAAAACTTCTGCTTGGCTTCAGATAGGCATTGTTTCAGCCCTTGAGCCCAAAACCCAGCATGTAAATTTGAATAAATATTGGGGGAAGCAGTTAATTTGCTAAAATGCCAGAAGACTGTGTTTATTTCTTGAGGCAGTAAGGGATGAAGTCAGGCTGGTCACCCTGGGTGCTGATCTCTGCAGCTTCTTGTAGGTCAGGTGTCTGCAGCTTCCAGCATCTTTCTCCCTCCATGCAGAAAAACAGGTTCCTGTGCCTGTTGCATGGAATTAATTTAATTTTTGTCCTCCAGGGCATGGATGGTGGCACTGTAGCTCCATACAGGGGTGTGGGGCTCAGTGTGAAGGGGTTTGTAAATGCACTGTCATAGTGGGTTTGCATAAGCTTGAGGAAAGGTGAGCATTAAGTTAAGCAGATTATTTTCAAAGGAACTGTTGTCTTTGTGCTTGGGAAGAGAAGTGTTACAGCTTTACAGCTGTAAAGACTGCAGCAGGGATAATGGATGGCAAACTTGATGGGGGCCAGGAGACCTGGACCATGTGTCATTTGAGGGTTGGGTGCACTCTGTTACTGCCAGGGATCCATGGGAGCACATCCCAACCCCCTCCAGGACTGGATGCTTTGGGTTCCCAGGTTGGTGAGGAGTGAGGGACTGAGGACCCCACATGCCATCCCAGCCTCTGTTCAGGGTGGGGACAGGGGTGTTCCCATGGACCCGGGAGGTGAGAAGTGAACCTGGGGTCCTCAGTATTGTGGGACCCACAGAACAGCAATGCTTGGTCCAAGCCCTTTGAAAATGAACAATCAAGAGCATGTCTGTTTGACCTCCTTAAGTAGCACAGCTCCTAGCAAGAAACTGGAATGGAAAGCTTTAAGGTTTGTTGTAGGGTTTTTCCAAATGAAGAAAAACAAAAAANTTGGAGGTGATTGTAAACAAATTGTGGCTTGTGGCAAGCCAGGAGAGAAAATGGGAGGAAAATATTCTCCTCCATGGGAGGAAAGGACCACATGCCATATCGCTGTGGTTTTTAAATGCAAAGATGGAGTTACAAATTGTATTCACAGCTTCCTGAACTCATTCCCACAGAGTTCCACCCGTGGAAATCTTGCATCTCCTTGAGACTCCCACTTAAATGCTTAATGGCATCCACGGGTGCCTGTTGTAACTTGTTCTGAAGAAATCTGTCCCTCCCGGTGACACAGGCGGTTATTTACATCTCCCCAGTGTCCTAGAGGTGCTACCAGAGATGGCATTGCTCAGCACTGACGCAGGGCAGAGGGGAGAGCTTGTTCACAGGAACAATGTGCTGTGGTGTCAGCACAATAACTTAGGAAAACAGGTTATTTGTGACAGTTATAATTCAGGTTTTTGGTGGTGAGTGTAAGCTGGGGATCCTGACCAAAGAAGAAGTACTGCACAGTCAGCAGCAGATCACTGGGGATCTGAGGTACCACAGGGATATGCAGCCAGTGCTGTGTCCTCCCTCCCCCAGCACAAAGTCTGTCTGTCTGTCCATCTGTTGGAGGAGGAACAGAGCTGATGGCACTTCACACGTAATCCAACTGGTTTGACACAATCAGACAGCAGGCTAGAAGTGCTCTAAATGGCTTTGTTACTGTGATCCTCCCTGCTCTTTACAGAGCACATTTGAAGCATCACTTCACATTTTGTCTGTTTGCGTCAGCACCTATGGGATTTCTGGTTTGGCTCGCAGGATTCCTCAGACAGATTTTAGTTCACGTGGCCTCCCATGCCTGCTCAACTCTGGTTTTCCTACACAGGTACTACAGCAGGTACATGCCACAGGAGGTTTTGACCACTAAAACACATTTATGGTAAATGCCTGATGTTAAGCCTTTGCTGCTATCCACAGGTGGGCTTTGCTTGTTAGGAGAGGTCTGAGGTTTAACAGATGTTAAGGCAGAGCAATCAGAGGTCACTGAGACAACGAGGTGGGATTCCCAAGCTCTCGGCCTCACCCTGGCTTCAGGCAGCAGGGAGAGTGCTGAGGGGCTGGCAGTGCTGTGAACCTGCAGGATTCACAGTGGTATATTCTAACCCAGAGCAAGGAAAAGAATCTGAAATCCCCAAAGCTGCTGTTTGTGCTGGACTCCCCCAGCTGCACTGCTGTGCCTGTGGAGGGTGGGAGGGAGGGAGGCAGCACCTCCTGCCTGCTCCCAACCTCAGCTTCCTTTCCAGAAGTCTAAACAGCAGGAACAGACCACCCAGCTCTTAATAAAACTTATTTATTAAGTTTTACCATCCTTGACACTGCCCTGTGAGGCACCTTCTCCCTGGCAGTCAGTTTTGCCAAGTTTGGCTCTTTGCTCATTCCCTCTGTGATGAGGAAAAAAGTGATCATGCCTCAAGCACCTGTTTCCCTCACTAATCGTCTCCTGCAGATGGCAGGGTGTTTTGTCAGGTAACATAGGCAGGCTGTAGTTTTTCCTTCCCCCTGCAGAGCAGAGAAACTAATAAATACTCCCTGACTCTACATCCATCTCCTGGATGGATGTCTGTGGGGAACACAAAGGCTTTGCAGTGCCTGAAGAGGGATTGCCGTTGTCCCCGGCGCGTGCAGGGATGTGGCTGCAGGAGTCAGTGGAGGTGACAGGCTGCTGGAGCAGGACGGTGGCTTCAGCTGTGTCCCAGCATCCATGGGCTCCCTGCTGGCTGGTGCTGAGCCCAGGTCTGGTGAGCGCTGCCTTTCTGTGCTCCCGTGTACACCAGTTAATGATAACGAGCCTGGTTGCTCAGCTAATTAGCAGTGCTTGTGGTGCTGCTTTAGCTCTGTGTGCGCTGTGTACAGTGCACAGACACCTGTGCATTCTGGAGCTGGGCCAAATGCCAGTGCCTTGGTGCAGCCCACATAGAACTGGTTTCAGTTCAAATGCACCTTAAAGATCTCGTTTGCAGCTCCCCCATCGTGGGCAGGGACACCTTCCCCAGTTCAGGTTGATCAAAGCCACATCCAGGTTTGTAATTTGTGCTTCATAATATGCAGGGAAAGTGGTGCTAATGGTCTGACGTCCTTGCCCCCTTTGTTCCCTTCCTGTTCCCTTCCTCTGTGTGAAATGTGATGCTCTTACTAGTTCATACTGTCCTTGCCCTCACCAATTCAGACTTTGATTTCCCTCTTTCCTGTCTTTTCACCTTTACAAATTTACCGCTTTTCATCGTCTTTTATACTTCCTTCTCTGGTAAACCTATGCACAACGTATAGGCAGACCCACAGTTAAAATTAGTTTCTGACATTTTCTGTTTCGGAGGAGTTTTCCTTTGCAAGCTGTCTTCCTTCCTTTGAAACGAAGGTTCTCTTTCCTCTCTTTCCCAGTTCTTTTTTCAGACTGGTGTCTCAATTTTCATGTCATCCTACCTCCAAAATGTTGCAAAGAGGTTTCTTTATTCTTGTGGCCACAACATGTCTAGTCATAATCTGCTATTTTAAAATGAAGCTGTAGATTATTAAACATGTGGCTGAATCTTTTTGGGGGGTAGTTGGAAGAATGTTACTGATTTCTAGTTACTCTAATGATGAGAATGAAATGGCTGCGCAGCAGCAAGAGGAGGTTTTGGTGTGTGTAAGAAATTTTAGGTGTGTTGTATTTTTTCAGAGCAGCACATTATGCTTCATGCAAAGCAACAGGGAATACTGTATCTTCAAATCAGCTTCTGCAGACAAACCAGATTCAAAATAAATAACTTTTATTCATCGCTGTAATAGAACTGTTGGTGCATTCATTTATTTAAACCTAAAAATCTGCTGAAGTGCTATATCTCAGTGTGCTGCTTTTAACAACCTGAATGTCTGGCACCTTTTATCAAGCTTTTGGCTGTATTTTTCTCCCTACGTAGATACCATAGTTCAGGTGAACACACTGTCGTGTTTGATTAGGAGATATGTTAGAGATAAGTCACTTGCAGGCAAAAAAAGCGTTTACCATTTTTGTGTATAAAAGTGAAATTTGTAGGATGCATGAAATTTCATTCTTTTATGGTAAATGGCTTATAAGAATAATGAATGCATTAGAAGCAAAGGTAAATGAGTGCTGATTTTAAGTTTGTAGCTTCTGAAACACAAAAGGATGTGGTACATACAGTCTTGGTGAATGACATGTGATAGATAATACTGAGAGCAGACAGAGCAAATGAAATTGTAATGGAGTTCCTCTTCTGGCTTCAGGAAATAGCTGTTATTTGTCCTGCTTCTGAAGATGCTGCATGCATACTGCTGTTCATTATATACTTAAAAATCCCTTGGCAAGTCAATAATGAATAAATGAGCTTAAAGCCATTACAGCAGTCTTAGCATGTGGAGTGGAAGCCAGGATATTTTCCAGTGTGCCTTTTTGTGGGTTTGGCTGAGGCGTTTTCTGCAGACGTGCGAACCTGGACAGTTCAGCTGAAGAGTTCTGTTCTTTCTCCTGTCAGGTGCACGAGGCAGTCCCATGCTACAGCGAGTGCAATCAGTATTCTTGGGAAGTAGGACCATGGTCTCCATGCCAAATCAACAGCGAACAAAATTCCCTCCACTGTGGAGAAGGAATACAAACGAGGAAAGTCAGGTGCGTGAAGACAAAAGCTCAGGTATTCCAGATCAAAAAGAGCTGATATGTTCTCACATAAAGCTGCAATATCTGGCCATCTGACAGTGAGTGTGTCGCTGAGTCCAGTGTATTTCAAATGAAAAGAAACGTGTTTATGTGCCATGCTTTACAGGAAAAGCATTTCAGAGATGCAGCCTTGGTTTTTCAGGAGCACAGCATGATATTTAAATTAGTATTCTTCAACCTAAATGCCATGTATACATAAAGCTCCCTGAGGTGCAAAGCCTCCATATTTTGATTTGCTAACATTTTCCCCAAGTAATAGCACTGCACGCACCACAATGGTGTTCATTATTACTGAATATTCATTCCCCAGGCATGGGGAAATGCTGAGTTATTTTCAAATGTTCAGATGTTACTAGCAGGAGCACGAAGATTTGTTCTCTCTGGTTGTCACTTTCTGTTCGCTCCTTTGTCAGCCGATCAAAGTTAAAATCCCTCTGTATGAAGTAACAAAAGCATGTTGTGCACGTAGCTGATTTCCACTTGCAGTAACATTGATTCTACTTTTGGACCAGCCATGCTGCTTGTAGCTATTGTCATGTCCATGTCCTCTATGGAGTTGAGAAAACTTGTTTGCTGTTCATCGTGTCTGCAATACTCTGATTAAAATGTGTGTTTTCTGTGTAGGTGTGTGAGCACTGCTGAGGACCTCGGCGTGGAGACTGTGCCCAATGCTCTGTGCAGTCAGGCTGAAGTCCCAGAGACAGTGCAGAAGTGCAGCTTGTACTGTCCCAGTGAGTGTGCAGTGTCTGACTGGGGACAGTGGAGCCCGTGTCCACAGGTAAGCTCTCCTGGCAGTGTTCCTCGCACAGCAGTCTTCGATTGTACTTCAACTATTTCATGGCCTAGTTATTTTCTAGGAAAGTAAATTATTTTCTGAGAGATGTCAGGCTTAATAGATCCTGCCAGCATGGTTGAATCTGGAGATATTTATGTCTCTGCTGAGACAGAGCTATAGAAAGTTGGTTAGGGAAACACATAGTTATTACTGTGACAGTTGATTCAGCACATCCTTCCCCTTGGTCTGCTGTGGGAGAGGGCCTTCAGAGCAGAGTGGGTGAAGGAACAGTAATCCAGCTGCAGTAAGGACTGAATGCCTCAGGAAATGTTTGCAGGGGAAACTTCTGTCAGTGGTGCATGACTGCCATAACAACCTGCTGGTAAACCCTGGGGGTGACACTCCTCTGGACAGGTCTTAGTCCTGAGAGAATGACAGCTCTCCCCTCCCAACACACACTATTTCTGTCCACTGTCTCCTCCTCCTCAAACCCTTGGGGGAAGATTTGAGGCAACAGCAGCAGAAGGGTATGACAGCAAGGTGCCTGAACAATTTGTCATGTCGTGCAGTACTCAAAACTTTGTGAATTATGCAGGGATTCAAGCCACTGCAAAGTGCTCTGTGTTTTCCTAAGTGTGCAAGATGGAAAGAAGTTGCAAATTCTCTATTGTGAAAAACCTCTGGCCTCAAACCACATGATGTCAGATCTATTGTTTCTCCCTGATCAGTGTTGAAATAGGTGCCAGGTTTAATCTCGGAGGGGTTTTTTAATAGACTTGCTTGATGTATTTAAGTGACAAACATATATTCATTGCCCCCGTGTTAACAGGGCCATTACCGAAAGTTGAGTGGTTATTGGACAGGTATTTATACTAGTGCTGACACAGGTAATTTCCTTCCATAATATTTTGTGTAGCGTATCAATATACTCGGTAAGAACATGTCAAATAAAACCCTGTGTTTCATTTCCTGCGTTCACCTCCTCCTGAGCAGCATGGCTTTGATGAAGTATAACACTCTTGCAACCCATACAAATGCTTGGATACCTTTCAGAGTCCCACTGTGGTTGGGCTGTTTCTTTGCCATCATCTTTTTCAGGCATGGATTTTCTTCATTTCCGCACGCAGTGAGCTGATGCAGGGATCCTTGAGGCCATTGGGGGTCTCTCAGGTGCCTTGGTGGCAATCATTTGGTTATGAAGGACTGTTTGAAACTTTAAGCACCCTCATATCCTTAAGACGCACAGACATTTTGCCTAAAGGCTCCTTTTTTTTTTCACAATAGCGAGACCTCAGTAGCCCACAGAAGCAGGAAAGGGAAGCCCAGAGCTCGTGGGCTGCACTCCATCAGGCAGCACATCTCTTGGCAGGCACAGGGCCGCATGCCACAGTCCCTGTGTCTCCTTGTACATCCCTTTGCCATAGTGGATGTTAATTCATAAATGTGAGGGCATCTGCATGCCAATGCAATTAACTGAACAATATGTTTTCACAAGCTGTTCTGCAATGCTTTGTTGTGAAACTGAGATGACTGTGTGCCGATGGAGCATGTGTTTCAATAGTTCTGTCCAGATACGAGGCAATAAACAGCTTGAAGTTTTATGAGCAGATAAAACCCTCCCTTTGATGAGTTTATGGCAGTACTGTCTCCCTTTTACAGCTACTCTGGCTGTTTGTGTTAGGTTTTGAGAGAGCACCCAGCACAGTCCCTTCCAGGCTGCACACGCTCCACATCTCCAAGGCAAGTGCTGGGCTTGCTGTTAGTGCAGAATGGCTGTGCTGTGTCACTGGTGGATCTTTGGTGTGTGTGAGGCAGGGACTGAGGGAATTGTGGTGCCTGGAGTGAGGCACTGCGAGCACCAGGGTGATTTATGAACCTGAGCCGCAAGGGAAGGTGGTCACTTAGGACAGCTGCGAGTCAATGGACTCAACAGTTTCAAGAAGTTTGAAAGAACACATTGCATTGCAATGAAAAAGCAAAGCTTTGCATTCTGGTTGCTCTGTTTCAAGCACATTTACATTTCATACCACAATAGCTGGCACTCTTTTAGTCATAGCACTCTCATGAGGCAGCTGCCAAAGACCATTCCAGGAAACCTTCCCGTAGCTCTGGTCATGTTTGGCTTGCTGGAGATAAAGGGGATTTATGAAACTTGACAAATTCTAGTTTGTAAGAAATGAACAATCATAATTTCAGCCTCATCCTTGCCTGAGGAGCTTTTTGATTTGAGATATTTACCTAAGATTTTGGTCAGGTGAGAATTCTTTTCCAGTCGCTTTGGTGTTCCGCTTGTGTTTTACAGTGTTGATAATAAATTCATCCTGATAGCAGAATAACTAACTCTTATCAGCTGAATATAAAAAGGCCTTTTAGATTATCTGTTGTACCTTTTGTCAATATGTCATTGCACTCTGGATACTTTCTAGGGTATTACTTGGTTTTATCTTGTAGCAATATTCTTCCCATGTGAATTTTCCACTTTCAGGATGGTAAATGATCTTGAATTGTGTTGAAATCAATGAGTCATAAAAGTGGTGACTGCTTTGTCAATGGAAAGTATTTCCTTCAATACTTTTTTTCTGCTAAAACATTGTGTTTGTTCTACCTTTTTTGGCTGCATTTCCCTTTTGCTTTTAAACACTTTTGTGGTCTTTTATAATTTCAGATGCTCCAACAATTCTTTTATGTGTGTTTTTCAACTGAATTACCTATTTTGCATCTTGATTATGGTGCTATTTAACACTGCTACACAAAGGTAAATTTTAATATTTCATCTAATGGTCAGAAGTGAAGCTTTCAGAAATATAATGCCCCAAGGTTGCTTTGTCTCTGTACTGGATTCAAGAGGTTTTGTCTCTGTACTGGATTCAAGAAATGCATAGTTACTGATTTAAATCTTCCCTATTATTCTCACGTTTTCTATTGAGAGAAGTAAATTCAAAATGGTTTCCTGTGGTGGAAGACTGTTTTTTGGCTCATAATGTTTTGTTCTTTTTCAGTGAGTAGCATCCAAGTGACTTAAATATAAAGCTTTAAAGCTATTTAAAATAGCAGTTTGAAGCTTGCTAGTTAAAAGCAAAAAACCCCAAACCAACAAAAACCCACAAGGAAATTAGGTTGACTTCCATTTTGCTTAAGAGATTTCATATTTGTTCCAGGGACAGTAGCCTGTTCAGTCAGACATCATCACTTGATTGCTCAAAGACCCAGCTAAACAATCTGGGAACTGAAATCCTGTCATCTCTGTTACGTATTCAGTGGTGGAATAACACACACTTCCTGTGGCGTCTCGACTTTGTATTCATCTGACTTGGAAATGTAATTAATTGACTTCAATTGAATTCATCAAAGCATTCTTAAAACGAGTTAATATGCGAGTGGTGCTACAAGTCCCTGAAATAATTACCTCAAATCTGTTTCGTTAGCTCTCTGTCGGTGGATGGCTCTCGCAGCCCCCGTTGTGGATTGGAGTGGCCTCCTCGCTTGCCTCAGCTGTTGGCATTTCTAGCAGCTAATTCCAAGAGGTCTGAAATTAGTTAATTATGGGAGGGTGCGTGTGTAGTGAGTGAGAGCAGCTGTCTCCATTTCAGCGAGCGTTTTCCTCGTGGATCAATGGCGATGTGCCGCGCTCGGGACTCGCGACAAGTGAGTTATTATCCCCTGGAATCTGCAGGGGGAGCGTGATGCCCACAACTGACCGGAGTAAAAGTGTCACCAAGCGATACAGCGAGCTCTCAGGTCTGCAGTGGCTTTCTCTGTCCATGCAAGTTTGAGTTGTTGCAGTTTGGAAATGCCAGCTGGAAGAGAAGTTGTGGGCTCCTGTGGATGCTGGAGTCGCTGTGTGGATTACGAAAGTCTCCATCACAACTGGTACCTGAACACAGAATGGGCAAGGTTGGAAGGGACCACTGGAGGTCATCTAGTCCTTTCTTTTCAAGCAAGATTCCCCAGAGCACATTCCTCAGAATTGTGTCCTCAGACAGCTTTTGGATATCTCCAGAGGAAACTCCCCAGCCTCTCTGGGTTTGGCACGTAAGTTTGGCAGAAGACCTGCAGTGTGAAGGCTGTACTGAAGAGTGAGGCTTGCACAGAGTTGTCTTTCTAGCCCAAGAGATAAATTATTCAAATCAAGCGTGAGAATTGTGCTTTTCAAGGCTTTTTGGAAGAACATGCACTGCTCTTTATGCATAGCTGTGACTTGGATGTTTTTGTATGGCTTTGTCAAAAAAACTGGTTAACTGCTGTATTTTGTAGATTCGTTATTTTATTTTTATTAATCTTCATTAACAATCACTTTTTTAAAAGTAATGATTCTATGTGGAGGCAGGCAAGGTTTCAGAACTTGGATGCATCTGAAAAAGAAAATTTATGCAAATGCATTTTCATTGCAAAAGACTGCTCGTGTTATTGTAAATGGCTTGTTAAATTGTTACAAAACATCCACCCTGGCATGAACAATATAACGGTTCATTGCTCTGTTAAAAATAGTCAAATACGGTTCCTGCCTTTGCATTTACCTTATTTTGAGGTTGTATGTTTCCTTATGAATAGCCAGTTACGAATAATGCAGCCAGCTATTTATAGTGCAGGATGCATTATACAAGCTGCTTGATAAATTAAACAGCTTAAAGGGCCCTGTAATGGGTTACAGCCTCTGTGCTGTACAATTATGATGCATAGGAAAGCTTGGATCAATGGGCAGCTCTTAAATTCCATCCCAAAGAGGGTCTAATAATGTATATTAATGTGTGATATGTTAACAGCTCTTACACTGGAATTTAACTTCATAACCTTGCAGCTTTATTTTATTTAATACCTTTCTCTTCCACAGCAAACTTCCTGTGCTTTGTCAGTTCTGTGATTGTCTGAAGCAAATGCTGGGTGCATCCTTTCTGGATGTTTTTGTCCCTCAGTTTTTATGTTAGCTTTAAATAGTGACAGGTGGTCATAGTGAAAAAATAGCTTTGGCTAAAAGAAATATTTAAAAATGCAGTAGTCAATAGTGCCAGGAATTCCCCCACAGAATCAAGGTGATGGCTCTTATAATTTCTATGGTCCTTTGAGAAAAAATGTGATTTATTCCTGCCTTAACATTTTACGGACCTCTCATTGCTTCAGAATATTTTGTTTCTGTAGTGGTTTATATAATCTGGCCTATAGATCCATGGCTTTATCTCAACTTTTTCATACTTAATGGGAAAGAATAATGGAAATGGTGAGATTCAATACTATAAAGTAGGCTGCAACAGTACAGTTCCATAAAGAAACCTACAGTGTCTGTGCATGACATCCTGCTGCTGTCTGCTATTGATGTGCCACCTGAGGTGGCACCCCATTATTATTTTCATCCAGAAATTAATTCTGCAAAAAATGCATATTCCAGAATTGCACAGCCCGTTGCTTACAGTCATCAGCAAGGAATATGAACAAGCAATGTTATCTGTAAAACCTAACATCCACTGATTTGCACCTGATCTTGAAGGTACAAAGAGTTCTCGAGGCCTCTGATCTTCTACCTCCCTGCACCACAGCTGCCTCCATTTCTTAGGATTTGTTTCCTCTTCTATTATTTATGGCCAGTGGGCACCCATAACCATGGTCCTTCTTTGATCCATAAATCTTTTTTTCTAGTCTGGATGGTGTCAGAAGTGGGTTTCAGTTTCCCAGAATAGGGAACATTTGCTATTACGCCCATTTCTATCCCATGGTTACATTCCAAGTTCTCTCAACTATGGAAACCAGCTAAGGGATTTATAGCCACAGGCATAAAAAGAAGTATCATGAGCATAAAGAGGTGATCTCAGAAATAGAAGTCAACCTCCCACTCCTGAACACATCTGTTGTAGGCACCTGCCTTTCCTTATGCTTCCACTGTGGAAATGTTGGCTGATGCTGAGCACAGCCCAGTTGCAATAGCCTTACAGGAGGTAATGGCTGACTTAATGTAAAAAATAATTGAAAAAGCTTCATCTGTCATCAGTGAAAGCTCTAGTTACTAATAGAGCAGTAGAAAGTAGAATAATGTCTTTGGAAGTGTAGCATCCACTCAGTGGGAAGACAGGAGTTGTAAATGAAGATGCTCAGTAAAGCATTGCTGCATCACAGTGGGCTTTATTTATTTAAAACCCCAGAAACTGTAGATTCATACATGCTTGTGATTAGAAACTTGGATCCCTAGGGCAGATCCAGTCGTGATTCGTGTACCTGAATGGCACCTTCACTGTTATTGTATGGAAGATTGCTTGAGCAGTCAAATTAGTTTTGTCATTTTCTTCATTTGTGAGAGTGTTCAGAATCAACCTGTTATCTTGCTCAAATCTTAATTAATCCCATGGTAATTTTTATTTTAGGTACTCAAGAAATATTTCTTTCTCTTGCTGCCTTTTCTCTAAATTGCTGACTGCCATTTCTTTCCTGCCTCCTAAAGCTGTGATTTGCCATTGATGGAGATTGGTTTTGCTCTCAGCATTTTCTAAGATCCACATTCAGGACTAGACATGCCCCCTTGGCACTGCTTGTTAGTACCCTCAGCATCTCCCTGCTGGAAACAGCCCCTCTTCTTCACTTTCACTGTTCACATCCCCTAATGACACCGAGTCTGCCAATCCATTCCCTAACCTTTGTTATGCCATAACTATTTGAATTTTTTTCCAGCCTGGGCTTTTGGAGGGTCCTGCAGGAGCTGTGCACCCAAGCCCATTGAGATTTCAGGGTAGCTGGATGCTCAGCTCCTTCTTGCTCCTTTGAAAATTCCAACTGTCATCTTTTCCTTTGCAAGTCATTCCCTCCTGCTGCTTACTCAGTTCCATATATATTTGGCTCAGTTTTTTACGTGGTTAACTTGAAAGAGCAAGGGCAGAAAATCAATTATAAAACTAAATTGACTTCTCAATTGACGTTAAGAGAAATTCAACAAATAATATTACAGGATATTAGTTACAGTTTGCCGACTTTGAATTTTTGCATGTTTCCCATGTCCTCAGCTTGATTAAATGAATGCTTTTCCCTACTGAGATTCCTTATTATTCAAAACTAGTAAAAGTGAGGGGCTTATTGCATCAGCTCTGAGCACCATGGCTCATCAGCACAGTGAGAATTGTGGCTTCAGAGCATCAGTAAACCAGATGTTTGTTTGGATCCTGGCAAACACCAGATGGATTTTGACCTATTAGACTGGTCTGCTGCTTACCAGGAGGATATCTGAGAGGGAAAATGGTCCTGCCAGCCAGGAAAACTTTGGGGCTCTGTGACAGCACTGGGCTGCAACAGTGTCCTATAGTCGAGCACAACGGGGGCCATGCTAGACAGGGGGAAAAATACTATTTTATTAAAATCATTTACTCATCTACAAATGAGGCATGTTTTCTGTCTGCAGCTTCTTATTTTAAAAAGAGCAAAAGCTGGTATTTCTGAGACGGCACAGACAGCTTCTGTCACAGCATCCATTGATTTTTTTTTCCCCCCTTTGGTAACATATTTCAGAGAAACATTAATTAGGAGTAGCTACTGAGATACATCCTTTGATTTTTTTCCTGAGTCATTTTGCTTTATTGGCAAATCATTTAAGTTATTAGTGTTAGTTGTGAGAGTGAACAATCAGATTAGTTGTGAAAAAGGCAGTAAACTATTGGTAAACATTTAGCATAGGTTTCATTTTCAGATAATTAGAAACAATTGGGTAGTTTAGCTGACCAAGGGTATTCAAATAAGATTACCATTTTAAATGATTTGACAAGGTGCGTGTCAGCAATAAAAACATGATAGATTTTCCTTCCTGCAGTGTAAAACATAAGGAAAATAGGCCCTCACAATGTATTTTAAGACCAGACCAGACTTTTTTCCATTTGTTCTGATATTTATTCTGTTCAGTTTTGCTATCATCTGTGCAGCTAATCCAGTTTACAGCAGTTTGAGATCGAGATTTATCCTGCAAGGCCATTGCATTTCCCTTTAATATTCACAATACAGGAATTATCCACACTTCCACCCATGCAGGGTTCAATGTTTGCAGGCTGTTTGTTGCATGGTAATAAGCCTGTGGTTTTAAACTGTTAGTTATTTTTTGTAATTATGGTACTCTATAGAAAAATCATGTTGTAAATCCCCGAGCATTTATGAAAACGTATTTCTACATGCATTGCTTTTTGTTTTCTTTTCTTTGCTGTTCCTGAGCAATCCTGATGAGAAATTGTTAGGAATTAAATGGGTCATCCCGTTCAATAAATGTCAGTGAATATCTTTAATAAGGGATTTATTTCCATTAGGTTTGCTGCGACCACTTCCACTCACCCATTTCTGTTACTGGATTGTGGGAAAACAGCTCCGTGCTATGAGAGAGGATCGAGGGCTGCTAAAAACAATCAGTTTTCATGCCTGTGATGCACAAAGAGAAATGAAAACCTGCCTCAGTTGGTTCATATTCCTGTGAAAATGTAAACAAGCAAATCCTGGTTTTATAGGCAGCCGGACATCAGTATTGGTGTCACATACTCTGAAAAGTCACCTCACTTGTCGGCGTCATAACTGATGTGCAATTACAAATGTCCTTTGAAATGAGTGCTTTGCTGTAACATCAGATATTACTTAAAAAGACATTAATTGTGGCAAGAATCTTGTCCTGTTATTCAGTATTGTGCATTTTACTGGAAGTCTTGGAAGGAGGTGCAAAGCAGTGCACAGCAAAGTGGTGCAGTATTTATCCTGTTGTCCCCAAGGATCCGTACCAAAACCCAAAATAAATAGTATACGAGGGCTAAAATAGCCAAATCAGGTGGATAAAAGATAACTTTTAGTAATACTGGATTCTTAACTTTGAAGCACATTTCTTTTCCTTCATATGCTTTCAAGTATTGTTGGAACAGGAATGGGGTTGTATCCGATCTCCACGTGGCCGTGGATGTGCATGAGCAGCCCTGGTCTGTGGGGTCTGTGTGATTTTCTGGGGTCAGTGATGTCTGTGTGATTTACTGGGGTCTCTGTACTGTCCATCCCTTCTCTGTGCAGGTGTGTGACCCCAATATTATGCAAACCCGAACCCGACAAGTGCTGAGGTCTCCTGTCAGTTCAAAGCCCTGCCCTGAAGAGTCACAAATGAAGCCATGTATTCTTAATCAGAATTGCTTCCAGTACCAGTACAACCTAACAGGTAGGTACAAATTTTCAGTGCACCCTTAGTATGTGTTTTTAGATACATTTGCTTGGGGTGTTGGTTAAAGCCTTCACATCGTTGGTTTGAATAAAGTGAATTACATGCTTACATTTTTACACATTAGTGGACAAAGGCACAATTTTTGTATTTAAGTTGTTGTTGCAAGTACGTTGGAAATAAAGCATGCTAAATGGGATTTTCAGTCAGTTATCAACAGAATTAATTACAAAATTTCAGTTAAAAGGGTATCATCTGTGTGGTTCTGGTGAAGCCAATAATACCAACAGAAGTCTGCTTTGAAGGCAGTATGAGTTATATGGATGTGCATAGGATATTCAGAGCAAAATGCATTATTTAGGACCTTAGAAGCAATTGGTTCTGTTGAAAACAAATGAACAGAACAAAACCGAAAAATTCCTTTTGTTTTGACCAGCTGAAATAAATGAGAAAGGCATACAGAGGAGAGATCTAAGAGGAGTTTGGGGGCTGGTGGGAAGGGAGAACAAAGCAAGATAAAATGTATGAATATAAACTGAGCCTGTTTGTAATAAAAGCCCTAGAAACACAGGCAGAAGGATGGTGCCTTTTTTATCATCACGTTTCAGAAATGCAGAACATTTATGTGTTCGTGTTTATCAGAGGTGGAAGACACAAAGTAATAGGTTTTCCTCTCATCCTTCTTATTTATTGGTGGTGTATGGAAATTTTAGTGGCTTCTGTTATGCTTTTTGTTTATTTTAAATGGTGTTTTAAAGCTTATTTCAGTTTAGTTGTATTCTGACCAACATAATTTCAGACACGCAATAAGATACTAATTTTCTTCTGCTAGAAATACTGCTTTTATTTCATGAGTATTAGAGTTTAGTTCTAAACAATGGATAGCTTTGAGACAAGAACAGGTTAAACCAGAGTTCCCCTTCAGAAACTTCCCCAGCTGCTTTATCAAAGTGGAATTTTACTTCAGACAATGCAGTCTTGTACCTGTGCCAACTGGATTGAACTGATAGCCTTTATCAGTGTTCAGCATGTGCACTCTGATGTACCAGTGTCGTAATGGGATACGGTATCGGGCTGCCAAGAGAGGTGTTTCCTCTGAGGCTTGCCTGCCTTTGAGAACAACTTTCTTTTGTGAGGGGTTGTTCTTGGGTGTGGGATGCCCTGACATGGGGAAGGGCTGCTGTGGGTGAACGTAACACCCATGTTCATGGCTTCAAACCAGGCTGGATGGGGCTTTGAGCTGCTTGGTCTAGGGGAGGGTGTCCCTGTCACGGTGGGGGATTGGAACTACAGCATCTTTAAAGTCTCTTCCAAGTCATTCTGTGATTGCATGGGTCTGTGTTGATTATAAAGGTGCCCTGCAGCAGTGCACCCTGTGCTTTGTGTCTGCAGGCTGGAGCGGGTGCCAGCTGGGTGCCAATGCCACCTGCGGTCACGGGGAGCGGCGCCGCCTCCTGAGCTGTCAGCGCAGCGACGGGGCCACCGTCAGCATGCAGCTCTGCCAGCGGGTGAGCAGGCCTGGGGCGCACCCAGAGATCCCTGTGCTTCCAGAAAACTACTGGTGCCCTCTGATCCACACTAAGACATTCCCCATAAACAGTGGAGAAGTTTTGTATGGTGCCGGGAGCTCACGGCCGGGGGCTGTGGAAACAGAGGGGTGTCAGTGGGTAGTGTCACTCCTTGACTCAAACACACGGGGCATGGCTACCAACCCTGCACCATCCCAAAGCTGGGGACCAGGGAGATTGTGTCCTGCTGTTAGAAACGTATGGTTGTCCTTTTGGAATGAGACCCAAACGCTGAAGTATGCTTAGATGTGAAACGCTTCGGCACTGAAACCGCATTCACCCTTTGCGCCCTCGGGGAAGCTCCCCATAAACACCGCGCTGGTGCCCTGCAGAGCTGCTGCCGGTTCTTGTTGGGGTGCTTGGCTGTGGCAGGGGGCGGCTGGGGCCTGGGGAAGCTGATGCCTGTGTTTCCCTGTCACAGCTGCAGCTGGAGAAGCCCGTGCCCACGAGCAGCCGGTGCGTGGTGGGGTGTGCCGTGGACTGCCAGCTCTCCCCGTGGTCGGCCTGGTCGCAGTGCTCCCACACGTGTGGTGCCGGCGGTGAGTCCCTGCCTGCCCTCCTGACCCCCATACCTCAGCAATGCAGCACAGACAGCACCCACAGCCCCAGGCGGGCTCAGGCAGTCCCTGAGAAGGGGCACAGAGCTCAAGGACAGCCTCGAGCCACACCTGAACCCTTCAGAGGTGGTTTTGGACACTCTTGAGGTCCTGAGGTGGTGGGTGTTTAGAGCAAAGCAGGCTGTTTTCATAGTACTCTAAAGTGAAAAATGCAACTTAGGGAACAAGTAGTCAGGTGTCTGGAGGGTTATTTATAGTTAATTAAAACTCTCAGAATTCAGTCACAGCAACCATAACACCTGAGATGGGCAGTATGTAAAGCTAGCAAGAGCTTGGGAGTGTTACAAGATTCTGAAGAGATTAATAAATAAATACAAATTCTCTGGTGCAGTAAGTTTTAGTAACATAATTGCATTCCATTGGGGAAAACGCCCAAAGACTGTTTTCCATCATTCAGTGTATGCCTCTATCTCCATCTTGCATCTACAGGTCCCTTAATACTTATATGACCCCAGTAACTTCAGCAAGATTTTCTATAGCAAGTAGTGCTCACCAGCATACAAAAAGTGAAAGGATTAGGACCTTTTTCAACTTCTGTGATTTAAAATACCCTTTGGGTATTGACATGAGGAAATGCATTGAAGGTTTTATTCTCAATAAGCTTGGGACTGTATTTCCCAGGCTTCTGATGTGCATTAGATGTACAGCTAATGGTCTTTAAGATTCAAAAGCCATAATGTATATTTGAATCAAATTCACTTAAGGTCAAAAAGAAAAAAGCTCTTAACTTCCATAAAATGATTCCTTCAGATGGATTCCAGAGATCAAAGCGTGTTACAGAAAAAGCTTAATATTTGGATTAGTGCTGTTCTTTCTTTGCTGAGCTTTTAGCCCGTTTGTGAAGTAGTGCTTTCTTAACAGAAATGAATAATTCATGGACAGTGTTTTAACAACAACACACTGGGAGTACTATTAATTCCTTTTTTTTTTCTTTAAAATCCATTTTGGAGTGTTAATGCTAATGCTGCTGAATAAATTTAATTTAATTTTTTGAATGTTCAATCACTTACTAAGTTAAGCAGAGTACAGTGCAAAAGCAGGTTGTAATGTTTTTATGGCTTTTAGCATGCTCGAGGAGGAGCTCACCTTATAGAGTACCTGAAGGTTTTTTCATCCTGAGCTCTTACATTGCATAGTTTGTAAAAGGAGGTACTTGAGTGAAGATGTGTTGTGTATTTGGCCCCTGATCCTGAAATGCTTGTGCAAATTCCAAAGCCTGCTTAAAGAGCTGCCATGAGTACAAGGAGTTCCTTCCTGGCCTAAATCAGAGGAAAGCTGGAAACATTTCATGCCTTGCTGAAAGAGACTTTCCAGTGAGTGTCCTGGCTTTAGGTGCCAAACCTCATTGAGGCTGCTTGAAGCACACAGTCAAGCCCGAGCTCAGCTCGGTTTATGGCTCATCCTGATCCTCAAAGATCATGACTCTGCTATACTGCTGGCTGGAGAGCTGTCTTGTACAGGCCACTGTACTACTGCTGCTGTTTAACATGGGTTTGAAAGCTGGAGATCCTCATCTGTGAACCTGCGGCAGCTAAGCAGCTGGGAAAACTGTCTTACAAACTGTGTCATAAAGAAGCCAAGTTTTGCTCAGTCTTCTTCCACTTGAACAACTTTGCAGGGACCCAAGAGCCTTCTGAACCTCATGCCAAAGCAGGAGCATCAGTGAAACAAAAGTACTCAGAAATTAAATAACCTACATCCAGTTAATTCCAAGCACGTGGTTTATTTTCCTGCAGCCTTGTCCACCTGACTTTTGCTGTATCAGCTCAGAACCATGGAGCTGCTGCTGTACAAACAACCCTGGTGGGGGCACCTGGCACAAATCCTGTGGCAGTGGCCCTTGTGTGATTCCAGCAGTGTCACTTCAGCTGCTTCACTGAGTGCCAGTGGGTTGTAAATACTCCTGGATGATGGCAATAACAGAGAAGACTTTACCTGTGCACTCATCTACAGGTGGTTCTTCAGAGGAGCACAGCGAGGGTTTCCAGCCAGAGGGGCCATGAGCTGCGACCGCTTTGAAGTCACCCTGAGTTTCTCATGGGCATTCTTGGATGAAGCCTCAAATTAGATAGGAGAAAACAAAGGATGGCAATAAACGAGCTGTGGGAATTGGCTGTAGTAAACACTCATAACTGCTTCCCTTTGCCAGTAATTGCCCACTGTTTGGTACAGCTAAAACGCAGGGTTTAGGTGCCGGGTGTGCAGAAATAATTCACAGCGAGTTGAACGCTGCATTACTGGATCAGCTCACAACAATATTTTGCTTTTCTGGCTGTTTTTGTGAGAGCGTGTGAAGGGCCTGCAGAAGTGCCATAAAGGACTTCAAAGAGAAACATAATTTAAACATAATTCAGGTCAAAATTTAGCGTTGCTGGATATCTGTTTTCATGCATTTTTTTACTCAAGCATTGTTGCTAACAATTTTTTTCTGTCTTTCTCTTCCAGTAACAGTTTGATGTGATATATTTTAATGGGTGGTACCTTTACTCACGTTTTATTTTATGGAATAATGCATTTAAACATGAAGTGGTGCTGCTGTGCATGTGGCACTGACGTCTAGCACAGTTCTGGAACACAGCAGCCAAAGGCGAATATATTGATTTTTATGAATGATGATGAATAAAGCAGATCTCTCTTTCCTGCCTGCTCTGAGCCCGTGGAGATGTGTAATTGATGTTTGCCTGTTGCAGCTGTAGTTCTGGGAAGCATCTGCTCGGGATGCTGGATAGGGCTTTAGGCTGACACTGGGTTATATATAAGGGTTCCTCATATCAGTTGCTGTACTGCTATGAAAAAATGTATAGAACTGATTTAATGGATGATGCTTCCGTGGCCTGAATCAAAGTTGCTGGAAAGATGTTTGGTAAGGATAATCCCCAGCAAATTGAATTTCCTTTGTTAAGGCAAATGAATACATGAGGATGCTGAATTTTTCTACGTGAACATTTTCCAATCCCACGTGGCTTCTCCCAAGTTCCCTAACAGGACTGCTCATTTGTATAAAACCACCTAGAGCTGTGCTTTGCCACTTACAAAGCTGACTTTATCAGATAAATTACAGGATTTACCAGGGCTGGACGTGTTGCTGTACCTTACTCAGTCCTCAGACGCTCAGGGACGGTAGCAGGCTCAGAGACATGAATCCCAACACCAGAGTGACCTGTGGGACACAAGTGAAGGGGCACAAGGATGCACACAATGGAAAATTCAGTTGTTCAGTTCTTCTCTGGATCATCACCAATTTGGGAAGACATTTTTGGTGTTGCCTTGTGAAGAAGAACTTGTGGATACTTTCTGCCCTGCCCTCACACTTGGCAAGCTCCAGTCTGGCAGTGGGAGATGCTGTGGGATGCCCCAGTGCTGCTGGAGGGACTGGCAGTGGGAAGGGGATGAGAAGCCCTATTTGTCCCCTGTCCCACTTGATTGTGACTGGACCTAACCTGACCTCCAGGGCTTATTTAAGTCTTGTGTTTCCTTGACAGAGCTGTGTTTTATGTGCTCTGCTCAAACTCACTAAACTGGTTACAACATGCTGGTCACTGTGACTGGGATGAAGTGTAGCAGGAATTGGAATATTCTTGGTTTCAGCCGTGACAGAACACTTTGTGGGGATAAAGTACAAGTAATGGCAAGAATTTTTTGGGGGTAAAAAAAAAATCTTACTCTTCTGACTTAAAAGTATAATCCTACATTCCTGAGATGCAGTTCTTGTTGCTGACACAAAACAGAATTTTAGGTGACCAGCATTAATAAGACTGACCTCTTTTTTTTTTTTCCTCTTTCAAAACTAATTTGAGGATATGAAGAAATGTTTATTTTCAATTTCAGCACACTTTCTATCCTAATTTTTCTATCATACAACATTGCAGAGCAGAGGAATCAGAGATGTGGCCAATTCATTTGGAAATCAGAACAATTCAAAGGAAAATTAAAGAAATAACTAGGATTGCTTCCCCTCTTCTAGAGTTTATATTGGAAACAAATTAATTTCAGATGCAGTGAGATTTTGTTTTGCATAGGCAAAGAAAAAGATAAGGTATTTAAAAAGAAAAAAATTGAGATTTTCTGCAACTTGAGTAGTAATCAAGCACCTAGATAATGTTTTTGGATTAAAAAAAGTTAGAGCCTTAAGAAACTCACTGCAATCATTGCGCAAAGAAAGGTTTTAATGAAATTTCTTCCTTCAGTTATTCATTCACAGTGTTAAAAGAAAGTAATAGACTGAGTCAAGCCCCAACTGACCACTGGGGCTGTAGTGAGTTTCAATAGTTTGGATAACCAACTGTAGGAAACCAAAATGGAAAGAAAAGTTGTTAATTCCTCTTTCTGATCAATGATCTTTCCATTTACATATTGCTAGAAACATGTTAAACAGAGTGTACGAAAGGAAATTATTTAGTTAATTAAAAGAGCTTGATGAATGCTTCAGGCGTTCAAGTCCCTCCTAATGAAATTGGATCTTTTAGCCTTAGGAGGCCTCCTTTCCTTAGCTCCATGCAGGGAGTGGGGTCTGGCAGGGTGCCCCAGAACCCAGCAGCCACGTGAAGGAGCCTCTTCCATTGCTCACCAATACTCAGCATTCAGCATTAAGACAAATTTGGTCTCTGGCTGAAGAGGACCAGCTAATTTTGGCCATTTGGGCTAGGGAGAGCTGTTTTGGGGTTCATCCAGTAGCAGGCTGGGAGATTTCCCTTTCCTTGCTCTGATCTCCCAGTGAACCACTGGCCCTTCCCTTTTCCTTTTCCTTTTCCTTTTCCTTTTCCTTTTCCTTTTCCTTTTCCTTTTCCTTTTCCTTTTCCTTTTCCTTTTCCTTTTCCTTTTCCTTTTCCTTTTCCTTTTCCTTTTCCTTTTCCTTTTCCTTTTTTTCCTCTTCCTTTTCCTCTCCCCTCCCATCCTTCTCCTCATTTTCCTCCTCATTTCCTTTTTCCTTTCCTTTCTTCTTTCCTTTTTCCTTTCCTTCTTCCTTTCCTCTCAGCTGGTAGGATTTTTTCCACCTCCTAATGTATCTGATTCTGTGATGGCTGAATGCACAGTCATGTAGGTAACAGCTTTTATCATCCCTTCTGTTACAAACTCCCCAGGTCTAGGGGATTAAAACTGGAAAAGGAAGAAGTCTTAAAATTGATTTTAATGGGTTTAAGAATGGAATTCAGTGGGTCTGATGAAGGGAATAAAGGTAAGAGAGCTAAGGTATCTATCAGTGCCTTTTCCAGGTCTGTCTGCTTTTAATTTTTATTTGCTGAAATGTTTATGAAACGTTGCTCTGTGGATAGTCACGATGACAGATATCAGAGATGAGCCTTACACCTGTAGCATCTTTAATTAAAAATTATGTGCATAAATAGCTAGGAGAAGGATCTGGCTGGGTATTGCAGCCTCCCTGTTTTGCAGGGTGTTTGCTCCCCCACCAGACTCGGCTCTGCTCACAAAAGCAGCTGGAGGGCGGTGATCCAAAAGGGAGAGCTCCACCGAAACACCTTATCTCTTCCTTCGCACTGGGTTAGCAATTACCACTCGCCTCTGCCCTGTTGTATTTGTCTGCCCTTCCTGCCCAGACCTTTCAGTTTTTAACTCAAATCCACACGCACTGAAAGACAGGGCAGAAATTTTATCCCCAGCACCATCTCCCGCATCCCACTGTATAAGGGCTTTTTCTTTTCCACTTTTCTTTTTAATTGGAGTTGGAATTCTAATTGAAACGTTTTGAGTGAAAACATTCCTGGACATAAATGGACAGCAAAGGAGGCAGAAATGGAATTGCTGTAACTTTAATGAATATTTTCAGTTTTATTAGTTCAAAAGTAGTACCATAATTGCTTTTTCCATTCAGTGGCTGAAGAAGTTTTCACCAATAATAAATAGGTTTTTTAATGAAAATGGTAGAAGTGGTTATGGATGGTAATAGCCACTACAGTGTTTGCAGTTTTCAAATTAGGTCCACATAATTGCTCATATAAAGAAAATTTCATTTGTTAAAAATCTCTGAAAACATATTGAACGTGTAATGGTAGAAATGCTGCTGCCATTGGAATTATTTTCCTGTTATATTTAATAATCAAAATCTAGTCAAGTATTTAAATGTGTTGCATAAACAAATACTATATTTGGAAAACACAAAACCATGTTTAAAAAGTGTGCTTGAAAATATCACTGACTGCATTTCTAAGACTTAGCAATGGCATCCCTATTATCCAAACAGTCTTCCCAATTAATTGCTTTTTTAACAGATTTTAGCGCTGGGGAATGAACTAGGAATGCTGATAAATTACAAAACCTGTCTTTCTCTCTCTCTCTCTCTCTCTCTCTCTCTGGCTGCATCTCTGCTGGGCTGCGTGCTGTCTGTCCTAGGCCAGATGGTGCGTGGGCGCTCCGTGGTGCTGCGGGCAGCGGGCGAGGGCCGGCCGTGCCCGGAGCAGCTCACCCAGCACAGGAGCTGCCCCGTGAAGCCCTGCTACAGCTGGCTGCTGGGGCCCTGGTCTGCCTGCACGCTCCAGGTACGGCTTCCTGAGCGCTCTCCAGAGCTGCCCCTGCCTGCGGTCAGCGGCAAAATGCGTCCTCGCCTTGTGGGATTGATTGCTGGTCGTGGGCTCGAGGTGTCTCTGTGGCTGGGGAAGGGAAGAGGGGCAAGAGGGGGAAGTTCAGGAGTGGTGAACGCCTGCCCCTCATCTTCCAACCATCAGCAGCCATTCATAAGAAGTGATACGGGTTCAAGTGCTGTGAGCTCATGGAATTGCTGTAGGGGATTTATGGAGTGAATGCGTTTGACTGGGCATAGTCATGGTGACCTATAATTTAATTATATAAAATATCTCTAACAAGAAAATAGATACACTAGATATGAAGAAAGCTCAGCCTTTTTTAATCTTTCTTTATTTCCTTTTTTTTTGAAGGACTGTATAGCAGGTCTTCCCCCCCAGGTCTCCAGTACAATAGTGTGAGTTATTGTATGAAGGGCTGGTTTCTCCTTTCTCCTTACCCTGGCTATCTTTTTAATGATCTAAAAATGTCTGGATTCAGTTCCCTTGTGCTGTCCCTACGCCTGCCACCTCCGCTCGGCACTGGGGCCATCATTTTTTCACTGGCGGTGACTTCCATCAAGCTCGAATTGACTTTTTCTTCCCTTCCATGCTTTTTCTTCTCTCCTTATCTGTTGGATCACATTTCCAATATTAAAACATATTAGTTGGTAACCCAGTTTAAGCAGAGGTGAATCTTTCACAGTGAGGTTTATCAGCCTGCTTAAATCTGGCTGTGTTGAGATGGAGGTAGGAGAAGTGTGGTGGGAACGAGCCCTGTCTGGTCCCAGGAGACAAGACCTGTGCCAGATCTGTGGCCGCTTCTCCGCATTATATCATGTAGGAGATTGAAGCCAGTAATGCACATAAAGACACTCATCCCTTGTGATTTCTGCTCTGCCAGTGCCTTGAATACCCACGTGGTTTCTCAGTGTGGTGGAGGGACGTGTAGTGAATATGTGAGTGGCACAATAAATACCCAGAATTTTCTTAGGCTTTCACAAATGAAATCTGGGTTGTGACAGTCCAAGATCAGAGAAACAGAAGTACATTTCTATTTTCTCTAATCGACAACTCATTGCAACTAGTGATGGGAATGTGGTCCTTGTATGTGCTGTACTCAGCATGTATAAAATGTGTGTAACATATGTATTAACATAAAGAGAACAAAACGATAGCATCAGCTGATATTTTGTCCAGCTAACATAAGCAGGTTCTGTTAAGCATCAGGGAAGAGACCTTCAACCATAGGAGCTAACGCAGCTGATAAAAAAATTACTAGGGAAGCTGAATTAAGGCCGTGGCTTAGTCCAGATAAATAACACATTGTGCAGATTAAAGTGTGCCCATCCCAAACCCAGCTAAATTTCAGCTCAGAGTGAGTAATCACAGCGTTCTTTAATCCAGATAACATCCCTGCATTCGGTGAGTTAGAGCCTGCTTCTCTCCTTCCATTAACACAGAGCAGTTTCTCTCCCCTTTGCTTTGTTTTGGAGAGAAGCCATTCTATTCATGTTCACTTCTCTTTAATGAGGTGCTTAGGAATTAAATGTAGTTCATAAATACAGGGTGATTTATTCCTGTGCTTTACCAGAAAAGAAGCTTAAGCCAGTGTTCTAAAGAAAGCTTTCAGAAGTCCTGTTTTCAAGGATGCTTTGTGAAATAAGGTAAAGCATCCTGTGGTAAGGTCAGAATGCATAATGTGAAAGTGTCTTCCTGTAATAATAGAAACGGGACAATTAATTATAAGACTAAAATATTTTTTCCTTGTATTATAACTGAGACTGCAATTCCTGGTTGTAGGAGGACTATTTTATGCTAAATTGACTTCATGTGAATAATTAGAGGTGTCTTTGTGGTTAGGAATAGAGCCTGCTAAGTGTTCTGTGTTGCAGATTGTCACAGTATGGAGACCAGTGTGTTGCTCCCCAGGTAATTGCACACATCCCAGGCACACCTGTGGCAGCATGGGACATTTCCCCTACACTCAGAGGGGTGCAGAACCTAGGAACTGGTCAGTACATCCAGTTTTAAAGGGTTACAGGACATTAATAATTTTCCTCCTAGAGTTGAAGTGGTTTACCCTCATAAGCTTATAAAAAAGAAAAAAAAAATTAGCAGTGTCTGACACTGTTCATCATTTTTTCCATTAAGGGACTGTAAGTGGAATAGCCAGGTATTATCAAACAGGAGCTGGCTGACATTCCTGAAACAACTGAGAGCCTTTCCTTTCTACAGGTTTTAAAAGCACTCCCTTAAATGTGATCACGAAACACTCCCTCATTAGAGAGACTTTTACCTGATTAAATGCTCATCAGCGTGTGAAAGCATTGCCCAATCAACTCTTTACCTAGAATAATTGTGAACACATGGACCCCAGTAAAAGCCAAAAAGGGAAAACTTTTCTTGAAGGCACATCTGGGTGAAACATCTCATTAGTGCGGTTACCTCCTGTCTTATTAGGGTGTTATATGTGGGAAGTCTCAGATATGATGTGAGAGAAGGCTCGTGGAGATGCTGCCTTACATGAGTGTGTTACTGAGTCCCAGAGATTCCTGGCTGTCCAACACAGGAGGTGTAAACCTTCTCCTTACTTCCCCAGCAGGGTGAAGGTGGAGGCTCCATGCAGGTGCTGGTGGAGAGGCACATACATCCCGTATTTAGGAAACCCAGCATGGGATCTGCATGCTCAGTAGGGTCAGCATAGGAATTTTTGCAAACGAATGGCAGGAATCCTTGTGGAAGTCAAATTCCCACATATTTCCAAAAGGAGATCGTGACTCAAAAGGCAAATCCTGGTTCTAGGCAAACCTCAGAGGATCCCACCTTCCAAAGAAGAGCATTTACAGCAAAGAATTGAGTTTTGAATATGGGGTGGTTTCCTTGGCAGTTCTTCTCTGATTAGCAGCTGTTCCCTGCATCCTTAGTGTGCCATTGCTGGCACAAACTTCCTCTGGTTCCACACCTATTAATTAGATCTTCAAATGTATAATTCTGGGGACATGAATAATTTTGAAGATGATAAGGAAGTTAATGCAGAGCTCTTGCATTGCTTAAGACCTTTTCAAATATACCAAAAAACATCTACTGTAAGTGACAGGGTGACATTTTAAGTGTGTTCAATTGATTGTAAAAACCCATTGCTGGTCTTGAAAGAAAGCAAGCAAGTGGGAGCCACTGTTAAAAAAGAAAATCTTTCTCTTTGGGATTGTTTTGAGAATTCATAGATTCAGATATTTTTATTCTAGACATTAGAAAATATGAATATAGCTCCAGTATAGTGTGATAGAAAAATGACGAGTGTTGCCTGTGGCCTTTTATAGTGGAAACTGTTGTACTTAAAATTTTATTTTTTGACTTGTTTCTCTCTATTCTTATTATTTACTTCTACTTTTTGTAGAAGTATATTTTTGAAAGTTCTTCTTGTCTTCTCCAGTCAGTTAGTCATTCTTTCAGTCACTTCAAACTGGAAATACTGCAGTTTGATTAGTGCCCATTTCCCCCAAGGTTATTCTCCGTTCATCTTCTGTTCCCACCACCCATTTCTAGGCACTCTAACCTGGTGGACAGCTGCACAAGTTTTTCACACTCTGTAAATCTCAGACCACAACAGAAGTTTCAGCAGTGAAACAGTAATTTAGAACAGTAAGTTACACATTGACTAAAGTGAAGCACTGTTGGAATCTGGCTGCATGTAGTAAATCTACACTAATACTTCTCTAAGATGCTTTAGATTAGCAGCTGCTCTAAATCCAGCTAGTTATGCTCTTACTTCCATTTTATTGTGGATCTGCAGCAGAAGGGAGGGAGAGAATGCCAAAGCTGCCAGGTGTGTGCAGGAGAGTGTTCTCGAGATTCCTGCTAGCAAAGCCTGCTGCTGGATGAATGCACTCTGTAGGAGCCATTCTGTTCTGCAGATGAAGTCCATTATTTTAAAAGAATCCACTGCCAAGAAATCCAAAGGAGCATTTCCCTTGGTTATATAAAGGCAATGTTTCTTCCTTCTTCTGGAGCTTTGTTTACTGAATTTTTCTAAAGTGCCGTTTCGACGAGGCTTCAGGCGCGCGTTCATAAGGCACCATGCAGACATGGGGCACCTCAGCAGCATCACAGCTCTTCATCTGATGAGAATGAAACAGTTCCACCCTCTAGAAATAGCCTCAGTGCTTCATCTCTCAGAGCATCCTCAGCCCTTGATCATAACTTTAGCTAAGGAATATTGATTTTCCACTAAAGGATGTCATCTTCAGTAGTTTGGTGTATGCCTGGGTATTTCAGGACTGGGATGATGAGCATGGAGTGGCTCAGATGGAGCCTCCTTTTTCTTATTCAAGTGGGGTTTGGTGCTGACAGGTGATGGCTGGCTTGGGTTGGTGTTTTGGTAGTGTGTGACATGAATTGGTGATCTCTGTCTGCTCCAGATCTGGTCACTCCCTTTAGAACGTGACACAAACAGCCCACAGTTACAGCAGTAAACTTACAGCAGTAAGGATTCTGCTGTTGCAGGGTTTAAATCATGTGAGTGCTCTTGTTGGGCTATATCATCAAAGGAGGGTAGAAGAAATGTCTGTTCCTTATGGGCAAGCCCTGCTCTTGGCTTCTTAAGAGAAGTCCAGAATGTCTGTGCTCATCTAACTTGGCATTAATTAAGAATCAGTAAATTCATTATTTGAGTAAAAAGCATGAAGGGTAGACCTCAAAGATGGTATTAATTCTTTATGAATGTATCCTCTTCCTCAGCTTTGATAATGACACACTTTGAGTGTGGCCCTGGCCCTGCCTCTGGGCTTCTGTAGAGAAGTGTACAGAGGAGAGCTCCATCTGTCTTCTCATAACTGGGGAGGGATACTGTTGCAAACGAAATTTATATCTTTGAAGACTTTTCATAGAGAATCAACTGTGTTTCTTCTGTGACATTCTTCAAATGTCACTGATGTGTGCCTCTGTTCCCTTTCGTCATCCCGTAGGGTGGGCAGTGTGGAGATGGATTGCAAGTCCGCAACCTCACGTGTGTGGTGCACGATGCATCAGTTTCTGCTACATCCAAAGCAGTAGAAAATTCATTGTGTGGTGAGCTACCATCAAAAGAAAGTGTGCTGCAGTTACCTTGCTCTGTGCCTTGTCCAGGTAAGGCTTTGGAAGGTCACAGTGAATTTTCTGCCTGTGGTAGCTGTCTGAGGTGGACATGCTCCTGTAGTTGAGTACTGTCAGCCCTTGTAGTACAAATCTATGCTTCAGCAGATCAGGTGAATGCTCAGTCTGCTGTTTCTAGACCAGCTGAGAAAGTCTTCCTTTGTTTTTTGAGAAAATGAGATACCCCATGAAGCAGAAAATCCAAATATTGTGTACTACTGAGCGATATCCTGGGGATATCTCAATATTAAAACTGTTGTATGCTTAGGTGAACCTTATCCTTATCCTTCAAGGCTAATTCTTTTTGAAAACCTGTGATTTCTTGTTTCAACGTGCAGGTGACTGCCACCTGACAGAGTGGTCAGAGTGGAGCTCCTGTGAGCTCACCTGCATCAGTGGCAGGAGCTTTGAGACAGCCGGGCGCCAGTCTCGGTCCCGGGCCTTCGTCGTGCAGGCTGCAGAGCAGCGGGAGAGCTGCTCCGGGCAGGAGATGGAAACACGGCCGTGCTCAGGTAGCTCACACACAGACACACAGCTGCTCCCTGCCCGCCAGGAATTCGCTCTGGCTTTGTGGCAAGGTGAGGAGTAACTGTGTTCATGTTGCAGGAGGGAAGTGCTACGATTACCTGTGGCAAACCAGCCCTTGGCGGGACAACGTGCGCACGGTGTGGTGTCAGCGCTCCGATGGACTGAACGTCACAGGTGTGTCCCCAAATGGCCTCTCACACTTGGGAATGAAATGTCTCCACAGAGGCTTTTCTGCTTCTGCATCTGCTACTCAGAAGGAGTTGGGCATCCTTCCTTGCTCTTCCAGGATTTCAGTTTGGATTTTTGTGTGTGGGAAAGACAGGTGGGAGCTCACCAGCCTTGCTGTCAGCTCAGCATCGCACATGTATTGCACGGGAGTATTTGGGCTAATTGCCCTTATGTCAGGCTGGTCATGGGAAGAAATGAGTGCACACATACCAAAGGGCTGCCTGGGCTGGCTCGCACAGCCCTCAGATCAACCTTCCTGTGACTGTGAAGAGCAGAAGAGAACATCACAGCTGTGGTGGAGACCCCATCTTCTGTACCTCCTCTTCTTTTCAAAACACAGGAGTCTCAAATCACTCAAACTGTGAGATCCCTGCTGTTGCTGTGACCTACAAATTCTGCCTGTGCAGGATGAAAAGGGAAATTCATGGTCAGAACTTTGAAGCTCCGTGAGAGTTTGACAAAGGCAGTAGGGCTGCATATCCCTGGGATCTCTTTCAATATGCACAGGGTAAATGAGGAGAGAGTGGAAATGAAAATGCAGATGTTCATGTCTAGTTCTATTTATAATGACTAGTTAGGATAATAACAAAAGTCTTATGTGCAAAGGTTGCCAAGTGTTTAAGAACTCATTAACATGTTTTTATTCCTATAGAAGCACAGGCTTTCCCAAGTGAGGATGGGCAAGGGCATTATGTGGATTATGTCTTTTTATGTAGATAAGCCATTAATGAGGACACAGAAGATCTGCATCTAATTCCAGATTCTGTCCCCAACTTCCTATGTGGCCAGTGGCAAATTGCTTAAATCTGTATATCTCTGTTCTCCATTAACAAGAAGGGTATGATAATAATTCCCTGCCTTGTTAAGGCAAATTAATTAATGCGATGCCTACAGATATTATGCTAATGTGCTTAATAGACTAGTATTTAACTATATAAAATAAGCAGGCAAGTACTTCTTACACTGTGGTGATCTAAGACAAAAACATTTTGAAACATGCCCTCGAAGGCACTCAGTATTTTCTTTTCCAGGAGGGTGTCCTCTTCGGACAAAACCTGCTGAGGTCCAGCACTGCAGCCCGGCGTGCAGAAAACCCTTCTCCTACTGCACACAGGTAACTGCTCGCTGCACAACAGGGCTGGGAAATCATCTCTGCCAGATCTGATCAATTAGATTGCATCTTAGATTGCATTCCAGGACTTAGAAAACAGTTTAGTTTGTCCGTGGTACCACCTCGAGGATGTTGTGGGAATTTCAGCCTGAAAGGAAACCATGAATCTGCACAAATGGGTGATGGAGTATTTATGTGGTGGTGCAAGTTTGGGTTTGTTCTGTGGAGGGGTTTTGGTTTTAATTTTAGAATTAAACCTCTTGGTTTCCTTTTAATTGAGTGTTGTTGTACTGTTCTTTAGAAGAGGGACTGTTTAAAATGTCTGTAAAGGAGGAGATAAAGGAGCATCAATCACCCGTTTGGATCAAGAATATCAGAACCTCAGACATTATAGATGGAAGACAGTTAGTAAAGAAAAACAATATTAAAAAGCCATTTTAAAATAGAAATCCAGAAAACTTACTATCTATTTAGCAAACCACAGCCCTCTAAAAAACCTCTTGAAGAAACTGCTTAGTCTGATTCAGGGTAATGGATATTTGGTCGTAAGAAAACTTCATTTTAGATAGCCCTGTGAAATACTGGAGTGGAAACATGTGAGGAGGGTTTGGGTCTGAAGGGAGATTGGTTTTGGTTTGTCTGTTCTATTGCTCAGCAGGGTCAGTGGGAAAATTGTTACTGACAAGAGGAGCTTGCCACAGATTCCTGTTATTAAGCCAGATAGGATGAAAATGTTTATATGTTGGGTTTCTCTGTAATTACTGACTCTTTTTCAACCAATTCCCCGAATATATTTGGGCTTTTTTGAACTGAAATGCACTTGCAGGCAGCAGCTCCTGGCGGGTTTGGTTTGGTGGTGGTGAATTTGTGTGGGCAGGTTGTACCTTGCAGTTTGTTGGAGCTTTCCCTGCAGCGTGCAGTGTTCTGTGAGAGGGCACTGTTTGGTTTAATGCTGAATTCCCTTTTATCTCCCAGAGAGGAGTCTGCGGCTGTGAGCGGGGATATACAGAAGTAATGAGATCAAATGGGCTCCTGGATTACTGCGTGAAGGTACCAGGTTTAGAAGATAAGAAAGCTGATGTTAAGACCATTGCTGGAAAAAATAAACCTGTCAACTCCAAAATGCATGACATTTTCAAAGGATGGTCTATTCAACCTTTTAATCCAGGTGAAAAACTTAAATATGAATGGAATAGATTGTCTTTAGAAGGTTTCTGTAGAGAAAGGGTACAGGCTTTATAGATGATAACATCAGAGGTTGTGTCTGGGAGCTGCAGAGCGACCTCCCAGTTTCCAGCTCCTGTGCTGTCTTTCATGCCTTTGTGCCTGTTCAGAGGAATCACAATCTCTTATGCTGAGAGATAGCAAAGACAGAATGAAGCAATACTGTTTTGCAAAAGTATGCTCGTATGTGGTTTGGGGGGATGTTTAGAACTATTATCTGATGATGTTTCTAGAAGTAATGTTTGCACAAGGAAAGATATTGATCACTAGTGCCTCAGAAGTTTCAGAGCAGAAAGTGCTTAAGATTTCATTAAATAAAACATTGGTTGTTTCTTGCCATGTTTCAAAAATATATGAAAGGAACAGGGTAGAAAGTGTACAGCTTAGTCTTGAGGGTTGGAGTTACAACATTAAAAGTGTCCCACAAAGGCAGACAAGATGCTGTGCCCAAGCAGCTCATCCCAGGTGGATCTTTGACATCCACAGCATAAAATCCTTCCCAGGTGGAACCACAGACTGCATGTGCCCAGACTGGTCCATTGCTCTAATATCTGATTCCCATTCTGACTGTTGTTTTGAAGATGAATTTATTCGAAACAAATTTCTGAAGTGCAAATAGGACTTTAAAAATGGGAAGCGAATGTGTCAGGCACATGAGTTTTTACAGAAATGCATCTGTTCTCCTCGTATTATAAAATACTGGCAGTGCAGTTCTTCCCCCTCTTCAGGTACCTGACTTTGCATTTGTTTGCAATTAGTTCCTAATGAACACGAGACTTTAGAAAACATGTAGTGAAAGGTTCTGTTAGGGGATTCAGGGAGTCATAATTCTGTCTGATATATGTGATCACACTTTGAATGTTACATTTACATATTTGATTTGCAGACAGTGGTTAACCTTTGCATTGACAGTCTCTGGGCTCACAGAGCTCAGTTCTTTTAAAGTTGGCTGCTTTTTGATCAAACCCTTCATCCAGTTCACCAGCAGTTTGAGTCACAGGTTTGGGGTTAATTGCCTTTTTGTCAACATCCCTGGCCTTCTTTAGGTTGTCTTACTTGGGTGTCATCTCTTTGGCTGATACCTTTATGGGGTTAAAAAAAGGAAGGGAGGTGTTGGTGGATGCTGCAGTCATCTCATTTTAAATCAGCATTTGAGTCTGCAGCACTAAAAGCTTCTGGAGGGCTTTACCTCAGTGCAGCACCTGTGAGCCAACTTTCACCCAAGGTCTGCAGCAGAAACAGTGACTGAGGCGCTTTTACAGAACATGGTGTTGCTTAATTTTAGGGCAGAGATGTTATAGAAACTATATATGGGAAAGGAATAAAGGTGCACCCTGTGTTCTAAGTGTATCACCAGCCCTGTGGCATCCTGCAGTTAACTTTAATCTGTATGTGCTCTTCAGACCCCAGCTCAAGGCTGCTGCTCTTCAAATCCCTCCCCTTTGTCTAACCTCACGACAAAATGTGTAATTGCTCCCCTCCAAGAGGCTCTCAGGCTCACTGGTGTGGGGATTTGCAGTGGTTGCTGCTGGCTGAGCCAGGAAACCACTGTTACCTCCCCGTTCTGCTGTTGGCAGCAGGTCTGTGGTGAGAGCTGCATTGAACATCCTGCAGCGCCACAGTGAAAGGCACCAGCTTATCTGTGGCTTCCCTTTGCATTTACAGTTTGGAACACTAATTTTATTTTGATTTAATGAGGCTGACATTTTTGTTCTTCTAAATGCTCTACAGGAGTGCACAGAACTGATTTCAAATCAGGCTGTGTTTTTCCTCACTTAACTACACTCTGAGAGGCCAGAGTTCAGGTACAGAAACTTTTCTTCAACTGGAGAGGCAATTTAAATAGCACTGTTTAAATTGTCAGATGACATGGTCCAGTGCCTTTCTGCTGGGGATGGAGAGCAGAGCTGCCTTCACAGCAGACATGCTGTGACGCCTTTATGGGGCTCTGACAGTCCCTTTGCAGGACTGCTAAATATTTCTTGGCCATCTCCGGATGAGAGGGCAACAAATTTCATACCTAGACTTCAGCAAAACTCAAACCAAGCCAGTCCCGATGAACAGAGCTCTTCTCACATGGGATACAGTCTGCAAGTGTTTTGAGGAGCAGAAAAAAATCTGTGAGAGGTACTCAGCCTTTCCACAAAGTCTGGAAGAAAAAACAAAAAAGAATGGGATCTGATTAAAAATTTCCCCTTTGAAAAAAAATTGTCATTCAAACATAAAATGAAAACCAGGCTCAGTGATTGTCCCTCTCACTTGACTGAATTTGAAGTGGCCTCTGTCAGACCGTGTCTGTGGGCACGGCACAGGTTCCTGTTCCTGACTCCAGTGTGTATTTGCAGCTCTGCTGATGTGAATCAGCTCATAGTGCTGCTGCGTGGAAAAGTACCCAGCCTGCTCCCTAAAAGGAAAGCTGTCCAGCCAGAGCAGAGCAAGGAACAGAAATATTGATCTTTCAAAAATTGCTGTTAATATTCATGCAAAGCTTGTAATTAAGGACCTGACAAGTGAAGTGTTCTGAGACAAGGGAATGTTTGACCAGGCTCAAGCCCACGTGTGCATGGAGGGGTTCCTGCAGGGTCCTGGGTCACTGCAGCCCCAAAAGCCCAATCCACAGCCTTACCTTGTCTTAAAGCCAGTTTTGTCTACTGCTCCTGTGGCCCAACCAGAAAGCTCTTTCCCAGCTTTATCCCTCTTACTGTTACAAAGCCTATTCTTGTTTTTATTCTAAGCTGAATTTATTCCCATTTGTTGCCCAAGTGTTTGCCAGTTCTAAGCAGCTTTTCCACTCATGCTGGCTGGTGTTTACCCCAACTGACCCCCAAGTATTCATGGAGAACAATCCCATCCCTTCTCAGCCCTCAGCTAAACACGTCAGGTGATGCCTGTCTGGGTCAGCTCAGCATTGAGCTGCCTCTGCCAGAGCAGCCCCTGGGCTCTGCAGGGAATGTGTCCCAGTTATCCTGTGCCTCTGCCCCCTTCCATTAAAATTTTGTCTTCAAAATTAGGGATTTTTTCAGAAGTCTTCCTTGCTATCAAAAATATGGGGTTTATGAATTACTTACAGCCAGTCCTGGCTGTGTTCCCCATCAGTGATGCTACTAATTTCTCTTTAATTGATTTCTTAAAAATGTGTGTATTTTAGAATAAAGTTCTTTATTCTCTCCTCTTCTACCTCTGTCCTTTTTCCTCATCTTCCAACAGACGGTAAACTGAAGATATGGGTGTATGGAGTATCAGCTGGAGGGTTCTTCATCATCGTTTTCCTGATTTTTACATCCTACCTGATGTGGTGAGTATTGCAGGTATTCTGTCCTTAAATAAAAGCTAGTTTACTTTTATTTAAACAATCCAAAATACATCACAACACTGCATTGCAGGCATTTAGTGCTCAAGGCTTCAGGAAAGGATGGAGGTTTGACTCCCTAAGTGCCTTCATTTGGCCCTTACCTTGGAGTAATTAAAACTCTCCAAACTGTAAATGTTAACAGCCATTATTGTGAAGAAGTTTGGTGGCCATGCAGGGCAAGAATTATTTTTGGTTATCAATAGGCCCTTATATTTATTCAGACTTCTGCTGGGATTAGAAAGGGGTTTTATTGTATTCTTCAAAAAAAGATAAAGTAAAACTGAAGAAAGGCAAGGAGACTGATTGGAACAAGGAGCTGGCTTCTGCTCAAGGAAGGACTAAATAGAATCGGGACATTCCGTTGAAAAATGATGTTTGATGTGGGAATACAATAGAGATCTATGAAATCATGAATGGGGGAGAAAAAGGTGCTATGGAATTTTTATCTCCCGCAATAAAAGAAGTAGGAGGCATCTGATGAAATGGTTGTTTAAAATAAACAAAAGATATTATTTTTCACACAGTGCATTATTACCTTGTGAGCTTGCTGCTGCCAGGGCTGTGCATGCCAGGAAGATAAATGGATTCAGAGATGGCATAAGAGTTCATGGGAGATTGGGTCTCTTGGTGTTAATTGCATTTTTTTGGCTGTTCGCTACAGCTCAGAAAATCCCTAAATAGGTTTTTGCAGTGAATACATCAGGTGAAAACATGTCCTGTGTTTAAAGCTGCTCTTGCCAGCCGTTGTTAAGGACAGGGTGGCAGGTGTGCACCTTCAGTCCAGGGGCTCTGGGGTGTTCTGTGGGTGAGGGCTCTGCCCTCCTCCAGCTCAGCCATCCCACGGGCAGGGGGTGAGCCCGGCCTGGCAGAGCTCGCCTTGCCCTCCCTGCTTTGAGTGTTTGGAGAGGCACTGCTGTCGATGCCTCTGCGAGGACAGAAAGGGAGAGGTGGGAGGCATCCAGGTGTCCTGCAATTCCCAGGGATTTGGCCTGAACTTACAAACATTCATGGTGCAAGCTGGCCCAGTCCGGGCAGGCAACCACGGAGTCACTGCCCGCTTTCATCCAGCAGTTTATTCCCTTGCACTCTCCTAGTCCTTCTCTCATTCTCTCTTGAGTTAAAAGCTCAAATAACAGCTTAGGAGCTGCAGCTCCCTTAATTTCCAAGCCATATAGCTCCATTTCTCTGTGGCTTCACAGCAGAGGATACAGAGGATTTTTTAAACAACATTACACACTTCTCCATCACTCGGAGGCTGCTGAGGAAATGTGTTTCTCAATAATAATTATTGTTGCTTCAATACTGTGCCGAAGAAAAATGAGAATATCCCACTCCCAGACAGCTCATGTTCCAGTTTTTCTGCGAGGTGTTCCTTGTTTTGTCAGCTGTGAGAAGGGATGGGAGACAAATGTGCTTTATTTCCTCTGCAGCTGGGGAGCACAGCTGGCTGCCCCTTCCTGGCAGGCTGAGCGTCCATCCCACACGCGTGGGAGCACCAGAGGGGCCCTGTGGTGCCACCCAGTTACAGCATCCAGTGGCCACTATGGAAAGTTGGTTTTTTAAACTGAAGTTCGGGGGTTGATGGTGTTTCTGAGCTTGTTGCAGTTTGTAATTTTGTCTCCTGGAATGCTTTTCTTGCAGCAAAAAAACGAAGCAGCATCAAAGCCCTCCACCACAGCAGAAGCCTCTAACCCTGGCCTATGATGGAGACATTGATATGTAACATAAACAAGAAATCCAAATGTAGACATCGACTGCCTTAACTGCTTTCTTTTTTGGAACTCTCCGACTTCTCAGTTTTTTGAGGAATCTCCTGATGTATAATGTCCTGGGCAGAACAGAAGTATTGCAAGCTGAAAATTTTGCCACCTCTTTCTTTATTAACAAAAAAATGGAGTAAAAACCTTGGATCTTGTGAAGGTTTTCTGAAGAGACCAGAAACTACATCCCTTCCTGTTGAACAATGGGAATAACAAAAAAAAGAGAGAATCTACAGACATCAAAATGAATTAGTTAAAAAAAAAAAAAGGCATGACAATCCCAAGGAAATTGTGACATTTACTGTAAATGACAAGTTTGACACAGCATCATTATGCACTATATTAGTGCAGGGTTCTTTATTCTTCACATACTTCAACAATGAGTTTTCTAGTGTTTACATTTCGTTCAAAGACTTTAAAACCAGATCATGTATTTTGAGAAATGCAAGGAAGAATGAGTTGAAGTGTCTGAAGTTATCAGGTTTTTTAAAGTTTCTTCCTTCTTATCCTGTTTTCTAGTCTGGAATATGATTTTGCTTCATTTCCACCTACAGGACAGAATAAGGATTGTTATGAAAAAGCATAGGTGGTTTCTTAACCAAGAATATTTTCTAAAGAGCTGAGTAGATAGGTGTTTTGATGAATGGCTAGAGGATTTGATTGTTTAAAAAGGATTTTAAATTAAATTAAACCATGTAGATACATTATGGCCAGTTTAAATTGTTATTCAGTTTAATTAAAACAAACTCTGCTTTTGTATTTAAATTTTCTTATCTGAAATATTTATAAATTCCTTTTTTTGAATTTAATTACCTGACCTCATTTAATATACATCAAACACAAATGCAGTTTGTAGAAGGTCTTGCTTTTTTAAATATTTCAGAACCACTGCGAAGTTACATGTCGTAAAATTCTGGGAACATTTGAAGAGGGTAAGTGTTTATAATAGTGTGTGTTGCAAGTAAGAAAGTGCCATCTTGTGGTATTGACTTGTATTTATAAACAAATAAAATGCTAAAGAGAGTGAGAAAATTGCTTCTGGTATGTTGAATTAAATGTGTGTAAACAACTTGTGTTATTAGTCATTTACTGAGTCTGGGATTGGCCTTGGATTTCAAGCTCCTCTGGCATTATTTTGTGCTGCAGTGATTAGTGAGAGAAAGAGTACAGACAAGTACAAGTCTAGAGAGTAATCGAGGGTCTGGACAGTGCTTGGTCTTATTTTTAACTCAGTGCTGCTGCTTATTCCAGTAATCAGAAGAGAAAAAGAAGAATTGTGACCAGCCCAGCACCTGTGTGGTCCGTCCCCATCCAAAGGTACCTGGATCATCACAACAGCTGGGTTTGAGGGGGGCAGCAGGCATTGTTCATCTTGTCGTGTTGCTATTCACAGCTTTGTAAAGTTTGAATGTTATGGTTTTATTGAAAAATGATGGAATTGTAGAGAGGTTTCTTTCCCTAGGTTGGGATCCCACCCACCCAGCATTGCTCCTGCAGCATCGAATTGAGATGGTGTTGTGCCACTAAGGCCGGGTCAGGAATGTGCTTTTCTCTTCCCTCATTACAGAGAAAGGCTGATGGAATTGTGAGGGGAAATTGTCTCAGGTGTTTCTGGCCCTGGGGATGTTCTGCTGGCCCTGCTTTCCACCTTAGAGCTGTAACTGTTTATGGAATATAAAGCAGAATCTCTGTTTCCCAGTGACTTTGGGGTCCTGAATCCTTGCCCAACAGCACCCTGTGGTGAACCATTGAGTAACATCTACAGAGGAAGAATTACAAGGGGAATAATGGTCTGGCACATTAGGAACAGCACTGACAGATCTTAATATATTTTGTCCGTGGGATACCATGTCAGCAGAGTGGTACTGTCTGAGTAATGAAGGAATAAACTCAATTAAGCATGCTGTTCAGCCAGGCATTGGAGTGGGAAAGTTGGTGTAATAATAGCAAAAATGACAGCTGGAACGTGTGGTCATTGCCCTCAGCATCAGGGTAAATTACAGTCCAAACTGTGATGAGGAGAAGGCTCTGGGGAGACCTCAGAGCATTTGTCAGTGCCTAAAGGGAGCACTGAGAGAGGTGGGGAGGGACTTTGGACAGAGGCATGGAGTGACAGGACGGGGGGAATGGCTTCAAACAGAGGGCAGCTTTAGCTGACATACCAGGAAGAAATTACTCTCTGTGAGGGTAGTGAGGACTTGGCAAAGGTTGACCAGAGAAGCTGAGGCTGCCCCTGAAAGTGTTCAAGGCCAGGCTGGATGGGGTGTGGAGCAACCTGGGATAGGGGAAGGTGTCGTGCCCATAGCAGGGGGACAGACCTTTAAGTTCCCTTGTGACCCAGACTGTTCTGTGGCTCAGTGATTCTGTGCCCAGTGCCAGAGATGTCGGCTCCTGGGGGAGGTGAGGAGCTCCAGATGCAGCGCTGCGAAGTGTGTCCATATTGAGGAGATGGGGCTGGGGCTGTGCTTCGGTTTGGTGCCCCTCTCCCAGTCTGTGTGCCCACCTGGGCACCTTCTGGCCAGCAGGGAGTGGCCACGGTTCCTGCTGGGGCTGAGCGCCACTTGCAGAGCTGTGGGCATGGGGCTGGTGCTTGGGGACGAGCCAAAATCTGCTGCAGAGCTGTTGCAGTTCAGTGGTGTCCTTTAGGGAATGGTTCAGAAATGCCCAGGAATTCAGTGCACCTGTTTGACTTGGTCAAATGAAATAAAATAAAATAAAGCAGTGGGGGAAGGCTCGGGAGCTGCTGCCTGTGCGCCGTCTGCATACGGGAATCCTGCCTGCTCCTCGTCCAGCTTGGACAGCATGGTGATTCAAATGTCACGAGGTAATTGCATGTATTTGATAATTTGGGATTGAATTAAGCTGTGAAATTGAAGCAGTGGCTGCAGGGTCCATGAGGCTGAGAATGCGGCACGGTGCAAACCAGGAATCGGTCGCTTCGACAGATACCAAGGTTACTGCACTTTGTAAGAGCCCTGGATATCCTGTTGGGGGGGTATTCCCAGCCTCCCGTGGGAGCACTGCAGTCAATTCCTGCCTTTCATGGTCCAAAGTGAGTCATGACATAGAGAAGAGATTACTCCAATTCTTGCCTGTTGGGGATTTCTAAATTTTTTGCTGAAGTAGTTGGGGCTGGTGCTGTCCCCTGCTGAAGATGGGAGCGAGATTTTGATCTCTCAGGAAGGCAATTTCTCCACTCCCAGCTCCAGCATCCCATCAGCACATGTTTGCTGTGAGATGGTGAATAAAAGCATCTGTGGGTGAAGAATTTGTTCCTGATATCTAATCTAAGTTTACCCTCTTCAAATCCATTCATCCTTGTCCTATCATTCCATGCCCCTGTCCAGAGCCCCTCTCCAGCTCCCTTGGAGCCCTTTAGGCACTGGAAGGAGCTCTAGGCTCTCCCTGGAGCCTTCTCTTCTCCAGCATGAACAACTCCAACTCTTTCAGCTTTTCTCCACGGCAGGGGTGCTCCAGCCCTCTGATTGTATTTTTACTAAATGTATAATGTAATTTGCACTGGTGAGTGGAAGGAGAAACATACTTTAAATGTAATTTTAAAGCTTGTTTTCAATTGGGAGGTCATAATGCAGAAAAATATTCCCTCACTTGGGACCTTTTGAAAGATGGATCAGGCTACCTGATGTATTAAGGTGCCTCAGGACAGATTATGGTTCTGTCTGGTTTAAAATGTAATTTAAATGAATGAACTTCCACGTCCTACAGCTGTGACACGCACCTGTCCTGGACAGGAGCTTGATTTATCTCACCTTTGTGAAGATGTGTCTGAGCCCAGGCTGTTACGTGCCATCCATATGGATGTGCTCCTTGGATCCCGGAGCCACGACCTGGCAGGTGACTCTGTTACTGTCACTTAGCTGCTGACAGGACGTGTGCCACCAGCCATGCCATTGAGCTATTGAGATGTCACACGGCCTGATCCCTCATGCTCCTGACTGTGAGGCTGTGCCTCCTGCTTCTGCCAGACATGGAAGATAAAGGAAGTCCCCGGTAATTCCTCCTGGCTTTTTCTGCCAGCACCGCCCGGTGCAGCTGCACGGGTGGGGTGGGACGTGCCAGGGAGCTGTTAGTGCCTGAGGAAGTTGTAAAGCTGTGAGGCTGCCTGAGAGAAATCTGTTTGACCCATCAGGATAACCAGGACTAGAAACGTGAGCGTAAAAAACCCGAGGCGTTGGCGTGAAGTGCCGCTGGATAAATGCAACTGCACAGAGTCACTCCTTGTTCCTGCCTGGTAGGAATGAAAGAAGTGTCTGTGAAACCTGATAGCAAAGGACCCCAGTCTGCCTTGGAACAGGTTATTGCTTAGCCAGGCTTTGTGACCTGGTTATATTTACATTTGGGGAGAGAAGAGTAGATTTGAATGAATAGTTTTAACAGTAATCATGGCAATGGATGCTTTCTGTGTCAATTTTTAACTGTGCCCTTTCATCCCAAAATCTAATAGACTTGATTCATATTTTTAAATGTAAACCAGAGGTAAAATGGTCACATATGAAATGTTTGAGAAAATAATCTAAACCCCTGTATTTGGAGACATTGGTAATTATGCTCATTTGCTTTGATTACATGTTTGTTACAATCATGATGGGCTGTGGGCAGATACACAGGTTAAAGCAATTTACGGGATTTATCCTGTCTGTGAGGAGGTGTTTTGATGGAATGCAAAATCAGATTCAGTTTCCTGCAATAAGAAAAGGTGTTACTATTCTCTCTGCTTGGTGAAAGTTCACTTGCATGTTAGGAATGTTGGGGTTGTCACATGCCAACATGACATTTGGAAAAAAAACTCCTCAGACATAATAACAGTGAGGAATCTTTCAATAGCACGTGGGTGAAGTGGAGCACCCAGCATTCATTCTGCAGATGAGGAAGATGGCATTCATAGTTTTATATTTTTTGGGTGCAATCTGGCTGCTACCCCATGTGAGCAGCTTCAGTGGCTTTTCTTGCAGAAGTGTCTGAGCAGATGAGCGCAGCCCAGAACACTCTGCCGTTGCCCAGTGCTCACAATGCTGTGCAGCAGCAGGACTGGGACAAGGAGGGATGTGACATTTCCTCTCTCCATGGCAAATAAATAGCCTTTGGTAACTGCTCTGGAGCTCGGGTTTAGCAGGAATTCACATTCTCTGTCACTGTTGTGGCATCAGGCAAACCCATAATTGAGGATGTATCTGATCTAAAGTCAGTAAACGATTCTCATTGACTTCATTTAGAGATGATCAGACCATTCATACCTTGTTATCTGCTGCTTCCCCAGAGTCTTCCACCTTCACTGAGCTTTGTGAATATGAGTGCATTGATCCTGAAACACCTCATGTGGCAAATTGATTTAATTACACAATTTGCGTTTGCTTTCTACATTACAAGTCAATTTAGCTCAGTGACTGGATTAGAGACAAACATCCCAGCAATTGACAGGTCAGAGCAGTGAAAGATGCAAACGTTCCCTGAGAAATACTGTCTGTGGCTGCTCTTCTGTAGTGGAAGGGTTGAGCTTCTTGGATTGTGTGCACCGGGTACACCAAGTATATCCAAAGTAATTTAAGTGAAGTATTTGGGATGTACCTGGGGATGGAAATCCAGGATTGTTTCACTAATGGGATGCAACAGATTCAATTTATGGTCATCCCTGCTGTGAGAAAAGCATTTGTGTCATTTGACATCTGTGTTTTCCCTGTTAATAGTGGATGTTTTAAATCTTTAAATCCTCTGATGAAACCGAAGCCTTGTCCTGCAAGCAATTGAAAGTAGGACTCTGGAGAAGGGATTCCACTGTGGCAGAGGGTTTTTCCTTCCAACAAACTACACAGAACTTGTGGGTGTTGTAGCACAGCTGAAGCGCCAGGGAAGTGTTTGTTTTGAGAGATGTAAGAAGGACATTTGCTGGAACCTTGACTCTGTGTGAGCCATCCCTCGCAGTGACAAAGATGCTGAGGGACTGCCAGGGAGAGTCACAGCAGAGCCAGGTCAGACCAGAGCAATGTACAGCAATCTCTTGTTTTCTCTAATGGCCCCACACCACCTTTTTAACTGGGTAAACCACTTCATCTCCCCGTGTCTGACAGTCCTGGGGCAGCGAAAATGGGCTTTTATAACTCAGTCCAGTCCTGTCTCTGGTTTGTGTTGCAAGGGGCAGTGGCTGATGGGCTCGGCAGAGGAGCATCAGACACATCCATCTCTGTAAGCTGTGCCCCCTGCCTGACGGCCGTGCTCTGCGGTGACAGCAGTGACATTCAGGCAGGTTTCTCATTGCTGGGAAGCATCAGGAGATTGCTGCTTCTCCAGTAGAGATGGGCTGAAAATATCACTTCATATACTGAATTCGGGCAGCTGATGGAGCCTGTTGAAGACAGAATTGAGATGAAAAGCTGTAATGCAGATGTGTCACATCACGGTTGTGTTGTCACTCCATTTCTTTTTATGATACGGCAGATCCACAGCAATTAATTTTAAATGCGGTCTCCATTGCTGCAGAGTGGTAACTTGAAATATTTACTACTTTATTTGCTTCATGCCAAGTGAGATTTCACTCAATTTGTCATTAGAAGCACTGTTCTCTTCTGAGAAGAGAATGTATTTACATAAACTGCTCTCCAGTAATTCTGTGTTTTCTGCAGGAGTAGATTATGTGCACAAAAGTCTTGCGACGAGCCTGTGGGACTGCAGACAGATGTTAGGAAAAGAGCAGTTTTGTTCATTGCCCTCAGTGGGCTACAGAAAGGCCAGAGAGATCAAACTCCCGTTCCTTTGTCACTCCTCTGCATGCAACAGGAATACTCATTGACCAAAAAAGACTCTAAAACCATCAAAACCCCACCTCCTCAGTACTGCAAAGCTGTACAGTACTTTTGATGTACCGGCAGAGCATGATTTGGAAATGAAGAGCTGCCTTCTGCAATGATTTTCCTGGATCTCTTCTAAAGTCTCTGAAAACCAAAAACCAGAAAACTGCCTGTCTCACCTCATCATGTGAACCAAGGAAGTGGATTTTGGGGGAGGCAGGGTGGTGGAAGCCAAGTGCTGTGAGATTTGAGGTGAACTGGAGAATGTTGCAGCCCGGAGCACAGGGGATGCAGTGCTGGCTGTAGGACCAGCTCCCCCCTGACTCAGCTGCACCATGTGGGAATGACTTGAAACTTGTTTGTCCTGTTGTTTTACGGAGAGAAATGTGTTAATTTATAAATCTGAAATGGAGAATACACACAGGAGGGTCAGAGGAGTCTTTCTCACTCTCTACAACTCCCTGACAGGAGGCTGGAGCCAGGGGAGGATCAGGCTCTCTGGGTAGCAAGTGAGAAGAGGAAACAGCCTTGAGATGCACCAAGAGAGGTTTGGGTTGGATGTCAGGGAAAATCTCTTCACCAAAAGGGTGGTCAAGCATGGGAACAGGCTGCCCAAGGCAGTGCTTGAGTCCCACCCCTGAGGTGTTTTAAAAGCCATGGAAATGTGGCACCTGGGGACAGGGTTTGCTGGTGGGCTTGGCAGGGCTGGAGGAGAGGTTGGAGCTGATTATCTTAAAGGATTTTCCAATCTATTCTATTCTGTCACTGGTCCTCTTGCCCCTTAAACTTCTGCTGTTCAAGGCATGAGCTTCTTCTTGACCTGGAATCAGCCTGGCTTTATTTCATGGGTGCAGCAGTTCCATGGGTGTGACTGTTTGGGAACTGCCTTCAGGGCTCTGTTAAAACCAAATTTAAACAGGAAAGAAAAATCTATTGTATTTGAAGATAAGCCCAGCCATGGGCCAGGGACAGCAGTGATGCTGGGCCAGGGCTGGGAGCTTTGGGAACGAAATTCCTATTCAGATGCTGTCAGGGCCTGGATCTGTGGCTTGGTGCAGTCAAGCATGTTCTGTGTTTCACATTTTGTTTAATATTAGACACTGTCTCAGCGTGCTTTGTTTCTATTAATTATCTTTCATTTTCTTATCAGCTTTGCTTACCATTTTTTTTATATAAAACTTTGGATCAGCGCTCTAAGGCAAAAAAAAAATCCCAAAAGCTAGGGCTTTTCTCCCGTGCTGACACTGGAACAATGAATATGGATCAGAATTTTCATTTCCTTTTTTTTTTGCCACATCCATTTGCTTGATAGAGTAAGCTTACCAGCCTAGTTTTACTTTGATAAACCTAATAAGGAAAAAGCACTTTCCACCTCCATATTATTTTATGCCTTGTTTGTGACTTCAGCATCCCTTATACAGGTTTAAAGACAATTTATTCTTTATTGCCCTTGAGTCATTTTGGGAGAGCATTTGTGTTTTTCCCCACATAAAAATGTCCCCCTGTAACATGGTGAATATTAAATAGGTGCTTGAATGAGGATGGATGGGCGTGCTCTGACCTGACAGCTCCATTTATCGCAGCCATGGGGAGAGCTGAAGTGTCGCTGTTGTCTGGCTGTGAGTGTGGGGCCACGCACCCGAATTACTTCACCAAATGACCAATTTCACGGTGCTGCTGGTGTGAGGTCCCTTCTGTCCTGCACTTGCTGCCCAGCTGAAAGCAGACTGGGCTGCAAAACCACGGCGATGTTTCAGTTCTGTGCTGGGGCTGCCCAGCGTGGGGCTGGGGGGGCTCTGCCAGCAGGAGCGAGGGCAGACACCTGGGGTCTCTTGTGAAGGTGATGTGTTGCTGTTGGTGAGACCCTCACTGTGCCTGCAGCCCCCCACATCACCCATTTCTCCAGGTGAGAAGCCCAGGGATGAGCATCAGCTTGGGAGCAGAAAATACCCTGGGGAGGCTGAAAAGCCGGGGTGGGGCAGGGGGGAATCTGCAGATGAGCAGAGGAAGAAGTAGCTGTGTCCCTTGTAGAGCTGTGCTGGGCCCCTCAGCCCCTTCCTGGACAATCCCTGTGAGGGTGGGCTGCGGGTGCAGGGCTGGAGCCGTGGCCCCTGGTTGTCCCCTCAGCAGGACAGGGACAGCTCAGCTGCCATGGCTCATGTGTCCCCCGTGAATCACCCCTGAGACAGAAAAATGCCTGGCTGTGATAGTTCCTCCTGCTACCAAGACAACAAACTGACACCCTCCTACTATAAAGAAGAATTACGGGGAGGTGAAATCCTTTCTCATTGCTGTAGTCCAAGGACAAGGAATGTCCAAGGAATGTGAGGTTTAGATTAGGTATTAGGAAAAATGTCTTCAACAAAAAGTGGTCATGCATTGGAACAGGCTGCGCAGGAAGGTGCTGGGTCCCCATCTCTGCAAGTGTTCAAAAGGTGAGTGGATGTGGCACTGGAGTTAAGGGTTTAGTGGTGAACTGTGGGCTGGGTTAGCAGCAGCACTTGATGATCTTGGAGGTCTTTTCCAAGCTCAGTGATTCTGTGATTCTGTGATTCTGTGATTCTGTGATTGTGTGACAGTCCTGGAAGCGTTGCCTCCCCTAGCCTGCCCTGTGTTCAATCACTCCTCATGCCCAGAGCTGTTGCTCAGATGTGAACTGTGCTGTTCCTTGTGGGTACATCCAGCTGCTCTCCAAGCAGAGGGTGAAGCAGAGAAACCCTCCTTGGGTAGCACTTTGTGTTAGTGCAGTCTGGAGTGGCCTGTCTGTGCTGCAGCCGGTGATGAGGGCGATGGGGTGGTTTGTGTGGCTGGATTTATTATTCTTCTCTCTCTAGGTTTTTTATGAATGCTGCATTCCATGAATTCATATTGCTTTTTCTTCTGTTCATTCGGGAACTGGTGGAGGGAGGCTGTGCTAATAGGGTGCAGCACAAGTGCCCTTGCTGAGTCAAACACGCTCATGTTATGAAAACTGCTTTTCCCTGTGGGAAGTATTCATTTGTAAGGAATAGAAAAATTACAGTCTCTTCACTATCTACAAATGGAAGGGGGACAACCAGGTTATTATCACTTGCTTTAGCAAAAATGGCTGCGTAATGGCACACAAAAACAGTATGAATCTGCCCAAGATTATTTTAACTAACAGATTCTCTCAACTGAAATTAAAAACTGTCACACAGGAAAGATCCTTGGCCATCCACAGCAGCAAATGTGACTGCCCCAACCACAGTGTCCTAATGTGCTCTGAGACCTCCCTGTGCTTATCCCTGGTTATTGCCTCACTCACCTGGCAGTTCTGCATTCCCTTTCATGGCAGGGAGAGAGTTGGCAGCATTCTCATTGTTCCCCATTAATAAATAATTAAATTCTGTAAAAGTATTAAGCAATAATAGATCTGACAGAGCTAATGTATTAAGACCTTGAGGATCATTAGCCAAAATAGTGTCTATTTCGTAGAATCACAGAATGGTTTGTGTTTGAAGGGACCTTAAAAATCATCCAGTTCCAACCCCCTGCCGTGGGGATTTAGTGTTAAGAATTTAAGCCCAGTGTGAATGCAGCAAAGCAAATGAAGATTCATGGTGATTCCCTGCGCCAGTCAAGACTACAAGAAAAAGCAGTGGGGAAATATCCACATTCAATAGAGACACATCCTATTCCAATTTGTCAGGGCTGTTAAAGGTAAGAGCAGCTTTGCTTTGCCTTGAGGCCAGGCTGGACGTCACACAGGGCCTGCGTGCCTGAGCTTGTTTGTGTGCCCTGATCATCGGCTCAGTTGTTTTTTTTTTTGGTTTTTTTTTTTTATTTTTTTAATTGACTTCCCACATCTTCCAGAGACCCTTGAAGAAGTCAGGCCCTGGCACCACGGAATGCCTCATCTTTACGTGCCTCTGGGATGGGCTGGGTGAGAGCAGCCTCCTGGGGCTCACAAGCACAGAGGGGATCACAAAGCAGCCCCTGGCCACTGTGGGGTCACCCTGAGCAGCTGTGGAGGAGCCCCAGACCCTCGAGGAGCTGCTCTGAGGGCAGCAAAAAGGTGTGTCCTCAGGAGCAGGCAGGGAAGGCAGCCCTGCTGTGATCAGCACCACCAGAGCAATGGCAGAGCTCAGGGTCTGCAACACTTGTAGGGCTGTTGGGTTTTAGCACCTTTTCCAACCTTCTATTTCCTTCTAAAGCATCAGTCCTGACTCATGGCAAGACCAGCTACAGCTGCTGCTGGCAGGTGCTGGCTGACTTATCCTGGCATCGTCATGAAGGTGGGATCTCCCCTGACTTAAAATGCATTTCTTCTCAGAACTCGGCCTTTTTGGTGCATGCAGAGGTATGGCAAAGCCCAAAATACAACATTAATTGCATCCAAGTCTGTAGAGCCTGTCACAGAACTACAGGACAAAGTCCCTCCTCTGTTTTGCCACCCACGAAGGCTTGGTGGTTAAAGGTGTTTTGCCCCCTTGCCGTGATGGCAATAAACCTTTAAGTGAGCAAATTGGTTTTGAGGTACTGGAGTTTGTACCTTGTTTGCTGCTGCCTTTCCCGCTGTTTCCATCCTGGCTCTGGGCAGGTTCAAATAATGAATTAACTGCTGGATAAGCCACATGCTCCCCTGAGCAATTATTCTGGCTTCTGCCAGAGCAGACTCAATTTGTCCTGCAATAAGTGCGATTTTCTGAGAAGTTAGTTCTGGTTCAGGTGCTAATCATCCACATCTGTGCAGCACAGGTATTTTTTGGGGGGAGGAGCCAGTTGTGAGTCAAGATGCCAGACTGGCACATCCTCAGAGCATCGTGGTGCTTTTGGGGATGTAAATGCCCTCCCAGCTGTGTGTGTGACATTAACTCAATTAGTGGAGCACAAAATATGCAATAATTTTGAGCACTTGGGCACCGTGGTCACAAGGCTTGCTTCCCCATCTCGGGGAGATCAGCATTGGTGATTCAACATGAATTTCAATCTCAAATATGTAAAATTTATTAGCAGAAGGTGCTGGAGGCGGGGAATGGAGGTGCTGGTTAGAAAGGTGATTTCCTACATCTGCTAATTGGTTCTGGGCAAGAAGTGTCACCAGACAGAAAGCAAATCATGGCAAACAGTACTTGAGCAGCAGTGGGCACATGGTGGACAGGCACCTGAAAGCCTCACACACACTAAGCACCAGCTGAAAGAGGAAATCGTGGTAGTGACTGGGACACCCCAGGCTGGATCATGCTGAGCTGTTCAAGGTTTTCTCCCTGTGTTTTAGCTGCAGGAGTCTCAAAAACAGCGTAAAATGGGGCAGGGTTGGACACAAGCTCCTGATTTTGCTGTGCATCAGGCTTATGGGCCAGGATTGTGTGTAACAATGTGCAGGCTTTGGCCTTTTTCCTGGGAACCCCGGGCCTGGTGAAGGGCAGCTGGGGATGGAGGCTGAGGGAGGTTTGGCTGCTGGGCTGAGGAGCTGCCTGAAAGGGCAGGCTGCTCACCTGCTGTGTCCTCAACCACCTGCACATCAGAGACAAAGGGCCCTGACTGCTAACAGCCTTTTGGGGGAAAAGAGGGGAAAAGGGCTGTTTTGTATCTCCCCTCAGAGATCCAGTGTTAGTGACTGCACAGCAGCAGGAAGAGCTCCTCAGGGCCTCCCCTGCACAGGCACCTACAGCAGGTGTAATGATCCCGCTGTTTTCATGCCCTGGACTGGGTGAGGAACTTGGCAAATTGCCTCTTTGCTGGCTCTGGTGAGCTCTGTGAGAGCTTCCGCACCAGTTCTATCACTGTAATCAGCTCCCCTCTTTGCATAATGTTTTGATGAGTCGAAATTGCCTGGTGTGTTAAAACAAATGGTCTCTGCACACAGTGATAGCTATCTGCATAATTGGTGTTAATCACTGCTGAATCCTGTGAATCTCTGTAAAACAGCCCCTGTCTTGGCTGTGCACACCAATGGCTTGGGTGCACACACCCTGCACACAGTGGTGTTCCCAGTGTCCACAAAGCAAAGTCAAGTACTGGAAGGCTTTGGAAGTGAGGTTTTATGGTCTCGTGCCCAATCTTTAAATAGATGCAGAGTCACAGTCAGTGTTATATCCTGTTTACTCACCTTGAATATATTATTAAGTGTTTATTGGTACCAAAAGAGCATAATTAAATAGCATGTCAACGGCAGATCAACACTGTATTGATGAGGGCTTGTGGCACAGGAGATGTGTGAATTTTATTAACGTTGTCATTTCCAGTCCCCAGCATCATAAAGGGCTTGGACATTTCCCATTACAGTTGCAGATCTACCTTAACATTGCTAAAGCAATCATAGTTGGGGAAATTAGATATAAACTGAAAAATAATTAAAGGCCTGGTGACAACTTGATAACACAGAATAATTGAAGTGTTGGTAACAAATCCTGAATTCTAATTTTCTCTCTGTAGTTGATGCTGGTAATCAAGATCAAAAGTATCTTGGTTGCTTTCGGAAAGCTCTCTCACATTTGCACCACATAAGGAGGGGAAGGAAAAGAGGTGAAAACCTTAGGTCTGGGTTAGGTTTGCTAACAGCTCGGAATCCCACTAAATCCTGCAGATGGGAATGTGCCAGACCTGACCAGGCTTCTTCACTCTTAGAAAAGGATAAAAGCTGCAGGAGATACCTTGAGGAGCCTCTGCAGTGTGGTTTAGGATACACACCCTGGGGAATGCGTGAGTGCAAGCAAAGTCATTCACTTTGAGGGAAGTGTCCACTCCAAGGGGGCAAACACGAGATCTGCAGCGTGGGCTGCAGGGGCTGGGCCAGGATGGCACAAGCCACGGAGTGTGGCTCAGCTCAGAGAGCTCCAGCTTTCACCAGAAGCTTCTTTTGCTTTTGTTTCCTAGGATTATTGAAGCAGTTGTGGTCTTGACACATTGAGGTTAATGAAGAGCTTGGTGCTGGTCCTTTGTGACTCCTCACACCTGCCTGGAGCTGTGGGTCACCCCCTGCCTCAGCAATCAGACCCTTTCAGGGCTAACTGGTGAAAACCTGGCTGGGGGAAAGGAAATGAGGCTCTGTAGCCACATGAGAGAGCACAGGTAGGTGGGGGAGCTGGGGCCATCAGGACCTGTCACCACCTCGGTGGCCATGGAGGACTTTGTAATAAAAATTACAATTGCTGTAGTGATAACTTAAATAGCAGCCTTTTCTGAGAAGATATTAATACCTTAATGTTGTCCAGGGTCCACGCTGCTGCTTTACCTGTGCTGGCAGCTGGAGCTGCCTCCAAGGGGTGCTGGGGCTGGTCCTGCACCCTTCCATTGTCAAAGTCACCCCACGACAGGGACAGGGAGCCTGCAGGGATGGCTCTGCTCCGTGCTGCAGACGTGGTGTCCACCCCCACTGCATCTGTGCACATTGCAGGACTCGGGGAGAAGCCCATCAGAAATTGCTCATAGCTGGAGGGAGTGGAGGGGGAGCAAACAGCGCTGAGAAGATCCTTTTATTTTAGTCAGTATTCAGGTAAACATAAATAAACTGCTGAGGTGTGTTACAACAGCACACAGCTTAGAAACTGGACCACATCCAGCACTTCTCAAGGTAACAGAAGGTTGCCTGTGCTTCATGCTTGCAGTAAAAAAAAAATCCCTTTTTTGTTCTTGAATATCCTGTAAATCTATCCACATGAACATTGACAATTGTAAAATTACCTCTTTGCTCCCTATGCTGAAATAGGGAGTACTTCAGTACATTTTCTACCTCTATTTTTTTATCTGATAAAACCAGATGATAATATTTTGGCATAACTTTAAAGCTATATCCGAATAAAGCTACTGGAGGCTGTAAGTCATCATCCCTGGAGGCATGAAGAGATGTGGTGCTTGGGGACATGGTTTAATGGTGGCCTTGGCAGTGCTGGGTTACCCATTGGACTTGATGCTCTTAAAGGGTTTTTTTCAACCAAAACAATTCAGTGACACTATGGCTCCAAAGAGCTGAAAAGCCAAGTGTGTCCCTTTTTGCTGTTGGCTGTGACTGGAAGGCAGCACAGAGCCCTGTGCCCTCCCCTCCTCCCTCCCTCCTCCTTCCCTGGCATTCATCTGTGCGTGTCTATTGATCAGCTTATCGAACTGAATTTGGCAGTGTACGGAGTGGGGATCACTTACAGCGTGGTGAGGAGCATTTTGGCTCTGGCTGCACATTTCAGACTGGAGGCAGTGCCTCATCTCTCTTATCTCATCCACTTCTGATCCCCTGTCAGTTATCCTGACATCCTTTGTATCCCGCCTGCCCCCTCATTTGGAAGCTCTGTGAATCAGGTATTGGATTTGCTATTTAGTGTTCATTTGGCATTCCAGCAGAAATCAAACTAATTAATAAACAGAAGGAAGAAGTGTTTCTGTAGGACTGGGGCACTAGAGGATGCCTGAGGAGAGACAACACACCCAGCACCCAGCTTTCCTCCCAAAGACCAGGAGATTCTGGGATGAAATGAGGCACAGACTTTGCTTCAAGGGACTGATATTCTCCACGAGCAAAAGCAAGAGCTGTTGGGAGGCAGGGGGGAAAGGAAAAAACTTTGGTGAGGTCTTGCAGTAGAAACCAGCAGCTACTCTGCTGCGTGGCATCCCATCTTCTCCAGCAGATCTATCCCACACGGAATGAGTTTGCTGAAATTCCCTGTAACTCAAGCAGTCTCTCCCCAGAGCTGCTGCAGCAGCAGATCTATCCCACACGGAATGAGTTTGCTGAAATTCCCTGTAACTCAAGCAGTCTCTCCCCAGAGCTGCTGCAGCAGCAGATGGGACAGGGGATGCAGGAGGCTCACGAGGCCATGGTCTCATGGTCTCATGGTCCGTGAGGACAATGTGGGCACACTGAGCGTGGTGACAGTGATGGTGGCAGCACAGGGCCCTGCTGGCGCTCCCTGCTGCATTTTGGGGACACCCCAGTGCCAGGGGGAGCTTGGCTCCAGGAGAAGCAGCAGCAGCTGAGGAGCAGGGGGGACACATCCTGCACATCATTCACCTCGGGCACGTGGCCCTCGCCAGGGCTCACGGCCAAGGGAGGGTGGAGCTGCATTTTCCACACAGGGCTTTCACAGGGTTTGGCTTTGCTGCCCCTGTAAGGGCTGAGCAGCACGACAGGAGATTGTAGAGGGACACAGGGCCCTGTAACTCTATCAGCTTTGATCAATTTCTCAGTCAAGTTGGGAATACACCAGGGAGCGTGTCAGCGCGCTTTATGGAGGGCTGCAAGTGCCTACCATGGCTAATCCATAAAGCTCAAATGGGTTCCTGGAAAACAGACATTTTGTTGTCACCATGAGGAGACTACTAAGCAGTGAGGAAAAAGCACAGAAGAGGAATAGCTGGAACCGGCAGAGCCTGCTGGAGCCGCTGGGAATGCCCTGGCAGGGATGGTGGCAGCACCCCCAGGACCCAGGCCGTGCCCCCAGGCAGAGAGCGCGGGGACACGGCCCCTGCTGCCACCCCAGTGCTCCTTCAGCCCTCACCCCGCAGCCTCCTCACCCTCCAGGGAAAAGCAGCTGCCCTTCTGTTCATGCCTAATGAAGGAGAACAATCTGGTTTGGGCAATTAGTGGAGATGCAATTGAAAACACCAGGCAGTCCCCAGTGCTTCTGTTCTCCCGATCCTGAAAACACAGATTGCCACGAACCGGCAGCATCAGCTCCATATTCCGAGCATATGGAGTAGGAGAGACATTTATTTTGATGATGTTTGAATTGTTCTCCCACTTTTCTGAATTGATTGTTGTGATATAAGATTAATTTGCTTTCAGGGTATTTACCAGAGCCTTTTTTCTCAGCCTCCTGAAGACACCCTGACACCCACTCTTCCTCCCTGCCAAACATTGAAAGCATTTATGAAATTGCTCTGAAATTAATCGATTTTTGGATTTCTTTCAAAGCAGTGTCTGTCTTGAAGCCTGGCGTGCATTTTGGGTACCTTAGCATACTCCCAAAGCTGGATTTTTGCTGTTAAATATTTGCTGGAAGAGGTTTTGTTTTTTTCACATTTCACCTGACTTCAGGAGCTGGGAATTAATGTAAGCACCAAATATTCTGCCACTTGAGATAAAATAGTAAGAGTGGGTGCTTGCTGCAGAAGGCCAAGGTTACGGGAGGTCAGAGCTGACAATTTCTGTAGGACTGGAGCCCTCCTCACTCCCACAGCATTTCTGATGCACTGCACGGACTCCTGCAGCCTAAATGTGCTCCTGGGGCACCTCAGTGCTGCGCTCCTGCCCTGGGGAGCAGGGCTGATCCTGCCCACGCCTCTGCCAAACCAATTCTCCTGATCTTATCTTGCTCATTCTTAGGACAACTGTGGATTTCAAAAGAGGAGAAACCAACAAACAAAAAATTACCCAGAGATTTGACTACTGAGCCTGAGGAAATCTCCTGGCTTTTTTCCGCAGTAACTGCTCCACAGCACGGTCATTTTCAGAGATTACCAGTTTGCTGAATACCATTTTCCCCCCCTGTGTTCAATCTAAAGTACCTTTTCTTTCCACAGCCTATAAAAGAAGACTAATCCACAAACTGAAAGGCAAACTCTTTACTAAGTCTTGGTGCAGAGAACAAAATTCAGCAAGAAGCGCTTGCACCGTAACTGCTGCCTGAGGCCTGATCCCTACAGGATGAGAACTCAGTGAGTGATAAGTTTCCAAATGACCTCTGTCAGCTCCTAAAGAGAAAAAGGAAAGAAAACAGCAGCCCCTGCGAGTGGGAAAGACCAGCCCGAGCTCAGCGTGATGGGATCAAAGTGTAACAGGGAGCAGAAACGTGTCCTTGCATCCCCATCTAGTGGCTTTCGGTAAAATAAATCGGTGGTGCCTCGGTTTGGACGTGCTCTCCTCTGTTACTGCAATCTGCTCGATGGCAGATATGCACATTGCTAAACCCGGTTTGCCAAAGCTGCTGGGTTTGATCTATTTTTGTAAATACTCCTCAGGGATGGAGAGATGGCAGAACTTATATCAAAGGAAAAGAAGCTTTGACCCAGCTTTCAAAGAAGAGTTAATTTAGCTGAAGTTACTGTTTTAAGAGTGGGACAGACCAGAAAGACTCACAGAAGAACAACCAAAGTCTGTGAAACGTGAGCATCCCTCACCGGGCTCGTGCCCACTCTTCCCCTGCTCCTTCTCTCTGCTACCCACAGAAATGTGATTCGTCATCCTATGTACATTCCAAGAGATATTCCAGCTTTGTAACAGATTTTTGCCTTGGCAGAGTGGCTTTTCCTGGGATAAGGAAAAGCCGCAGCTTTGGCTGCTCGGAGCATTCAGATCCCTTCTGTTCACATGTGGTGTCATGGCTGGGCTCAGCCCTGCTTTAAGAGCAGGTAAGTAAAAATAATTTAAATTCTGAGCCTTCGTTTTCCTGTCTATCTCAGCTCTTCCTCCTGAACCACAAAAACTTCTCAGGGTCCATTCTCTGACCTTACTATTTGCGCTGCTAACTCTGGGCTAGCGACAAAATCCCTTTTGCTGGCAATTCCTCATGTTTTGGTACAGCAGGCTTTGCAAACAGCCCTGTTTTGGAGTGCTGTTCCTGTTGGATGTGTTTAATCCTGCTGATGTTGGACTCCCAGCACACGCTACTGGCAGCAGCACAGGTACAGCCAGAGAAATTCAAATTCTGAGTGTGTTTTCCTGGCTGAAGACATGAGGGGTTTTGAGGGGTAAAAGGCACATGTTACCATATCTGCCTTTGCTCTCAGAGACTTTAATTTTTTTTTTTTTTGAATACTGGAGGGGCTGTAGAGCAAAGCAGGTCTTCACCTTGAATCAAAAACCTTTTCTGCAGGCAGCCACATCAGACTTTCCCCCTGCCCTTACCTTGGCTTGTAATTACAACTACATGAGTTATGACCTCTAGTCAAATGGGTTGAAAAGGGTCACATTAAAAGGTCTGGAAGAGCTGTACCAGGGTCCAGGCTTTAATAAAGAAGCAGGAAAGGCAGTGTTAAAAAAATATATATATAAGAAAAATTCGCCAAGACATAGATCCTTCAGATTTTTTGGGAGGTTGAACAGAAACATGTCTGGAACCCAGCAGCATGAGGGCTGCTGCCCCCAGGGAGGGGTGGGTTCTGCTTCTGCAGTGCCTTTTTTGCAGTATTTATCAGAAATTATGTTCTTTTTCCCATAGGAAAATATCCTATATACACACATTAAAAAAAATATTGTTGCTCAAACTCCAAAATGTGCTGCTGCCCAGGATTAAAGGATTAAAGAAAACCAAATTTCTTCCTTTAATGAGAAATCTTGTTGTTAACTATCAGGAAAATGGGTGCTACAGAATTGCTGGTTATCCTTCTCTCTACCAGAATTTGCTTGATGGAGAATAAAATGATTGCATGAAAAACTTCACCTGGGAGAGCACAGAAACTACTGTACTTGAGAAGATTAGTCTAGAAAACTGAAAATATCTAACTGATGAAAACATTTTCATTAAAATAGGAAACTGCTGCAGAAGAGATTTGCTCACAAGAAAATCAGAGTTACATTACCTGAGTTTTAATTGACTGTTCCAGGTGGATTTGGAAAGGTCTTAAAAAACAAAGTAGTAAACATGGAATCATGCACTGGTTTGGGTTGGAAGGGACCTTAAAAACAATTTAGTCCCAAACATTCTGCCATCAACGCTCTAAAAATGCCAAGGACCTTCCTGACAATCATCAGACTAAAAGCTGATTGCTATTTAGAAGGTAAATTCATTGAAATTTGGTGTCAATACCCAGGCTTTCGTGCCTGGAGATGCAGGTCCAAGCTTGTTGTGGTGGGCTGATAGAAACGGAGCATTGAGAGGTGCTCGGGGCCACGGGCAACAGCAGCGTGAGACAGGCTTGCCCCGGGGAGAGTGAATGACCTATTTCTGCAGGACCAGCCCCAAACCGACCTCCAGAGCCGCAGAGCGCGGGAGGAAAAACAGCGGCTTTGTTTTCCTCTCCTCGCAGCCCCGCTCTGGCTTCAGCCATCACCTCGCTGACCAAAAAATCAGCTTTTTCAGTTTGTACGGAAAACAGAGTTTGAGAGCGGATTTAGTCACGAGCTGTCCAGAACGGCCGCAAACACGGCTGGCAGAGGGCACATCCTGCGGAGCCAGCCCGCTGCCAAGCCCTGCCGGCAGCTGCCCACAATGTCCCGTTGTTCGCGGCCCCGCGGAACAAAGGCTGTTGTTGGAGGCTAATGCCGGCTCAGTGCGGCATGCGCCGCCGTGGGCTCCGGGGGGGCACAGGGACACGGGGAGGGGGAGCAGCGCCCCGCGGATGTACAAGGAGGTTCCCAAGGGTGCGCAGCTCCCGGCTGCTGGCATTTCTCGACAGCTCCGCGGAGGTATTGGTTCCTGCCGGCACCGGCGGCGTGTCCATCCCTGGTTTTGGCGGGGGGGGGTTGGGGGGTGGCTCAGAGGGGACAAGGCAGAGGTGGCTGGGGACACGAGGCTGCTGCTCTTGGGGCTCGGCTGGGACGCTCCAGGTGTGGTCGCTGGTGCAGGTTGGAGTCTGGGGGGTGGCATCTCTGGTGGGACTGAATTAACTGGTGCAAAATCGCTGCCCAGGTGGCCACACGGCACCAGCAGCCACAGGTGTGCTTTAGAGCTAGCAAAGAGGTTCTGGTCTCTCCTCGACTAGAATATTTTGAATATTTGGTTGAAGAGTAGCAACGCAGTTGTTAACGTGCTGCTGTGGACGTGTGTTGCTTGAGGTGGATGTCTTAAATCCACCTGGAAGCTAAATCTAATGTAACCCAAGGCAGGTCACTTGATGGTGAAGCATCTGCACCTGAGGTCCCTGGTCTCGGGGATCTGTGCTGGGCAGGAAGTTTTCCAGGGATCTCAGCCAAGAGGGGAGGCTTTATATCTGCTCAATCTGTTCTACCCGTTGTCGTCAGGGAATGGGAGTGATGAGGATCCTAATGCTGCTCTTTCCACCAGTGGGCCTCACTTGGAAATGTAAAGTCTATAAATCCTTTATTTTATTCGCGTTATTAGATTTTAGGCAAAGGGAGCATGTGGGTGCGGGTAGGGGAAGAATTCAGAGGCAAGTGCAGGATTTTGTGTATTTGGAACAGTGACCACTGCACCTTCGCGGGAACTTCCAGCCACCTCTGCCCCGGATAGCCGTCTCCAAAAATGTTTCCTTGTTTCTAATCCCCGCGGTTTAGCAAGCGGAGTGTGAGCAGGCTGGGCTCGCTGACCCCGTCCTGGCTGCCCGTGCCCCCGTCCCTGTCGCACAGGGGCTGCCGGGGGCTGCAGGGCTCGCTGGAGGCTCTGCCTCTATGCCCCATTTCCCCCGAGTCACAGACGGAAAAAAAATCACTTGCTCAGGTCTCCGGGCAGCCAACGAGCTCCTCTTCTCCCCGGGGAAGGCAGGGATCTCCCAGCGCATCCCGCCTCCATCAGGCAGCAGCGCGGCAAGGAAAACCTTCCCTCCACTGGTTTGGGGCGAATCCGAAGGAGAGACAAGGCTCACAGCACATTAAAAATTGGACGGAAACGGCCCCCGGTCTGCCCGGCGCCGCTGACACCGCCCAGGCACTTCCCCTCGGGCTCAGAAGGGTCGGGAGTGTCCCGCTGTCCCTCTCTGCGTTCTCTGCCCCGCTGCGGCCGCCCGGCCCCGCGCTCTGCCCGCCCCGGCGGCCGCTCCTGCCCCGGGGGCTCGGGTTTCCCCGGTGCCTGCCCCGCTGACGCCGCCTGTCCCCGCAGGTCCGGCAGAGCCGCTCGCCGGGCGGGGCGGCCGCTGGACATGCTGACCTAGGGCTCGGCCCCGGCTGACCCCCAGCCCGCCCCGCTGCCGGGCCACGGAACCGCAGCGCGTTCCGGGCTGGAAGGGACCCGCGAGGATCGTCAGTCCGGCCCTGTGTCCCCGCACAGCATCGCCGCCGCGATGGAGCCGGCTCCGGAGATGAAGAGGTGTGTGGGTCACGACAGGGAGCGGATGGTGTTTCCCCACCCGCTGTCTGTGTCACAGATGGGTGTGTGGGAGGTGGGAGGAGCGGCAGATATGCCCGTGTCTTGGGAAGGATGGGGAGTAAGGGGGAGATCTTTATTCCCTCCACAGCCTAAGTTTAGGAATAATGAATTTAGGAGTTATGAAGACATTCTTGCAATTTGTGCTCCTAGAGAAAACTTTTTCAACTTAAAGAGGCTGCTCCACCTAAAGTAATAATGTGACTTCCCTGCACCTGCTGTCCATAACGCACCCAGCTCTGTTCGTGCAGGGAAGAGGTTTAACCTTGCAAGCTCAGAGCTGGGAGCTGTGGCAGAACCAGCTGCCCCCAGGCATCCTGCTCCTTGGCAGTCCCTGCCTTGGTCCTGCTGTTGGGTACTGGGGTCCTGGGGTGGGCAGCACCAGCCCAAAATGCTATTTGCAAATTTTAGGGTCTAGTCTAGATTTTAACCAGGTTTTAGAGGAAGTCCGTTTGTTCCCATTTCACCTCCCCAGCAGCAAGGGTTAATGAGTCTCAGAACCTAACCCCTGCCTGGGGAGAAATGGCAAAAGTGTCAGTGGAAGAGATCTTGGCATCATCTGTGCTGGTGAGTGCTTGTGCTGAAGTCTGCCAGGTCTCCTGGCAGGTCTCCTGGCATGGCTGAAAACACTTGACCTGTCAGAAATGGAGTTCGTGTCCAGACTGTTCCTTCCTGCACAGGAACTCCGTGCTACCCTTCGGCATTTTAGTGGGAGATTTACTCTGAAAACCAGCTTGCTGAGTTCACCCAGCTGAGGGCACAAAATAACCCTCTGCTTTGACGGGCAGAGAAGGAAAAGGTTGGAGGGTTGAGTGGAAATTGGAGGGATTGGCCTGCAGCCAAGCTGGAGATTAAGGAGGTGGGCTGAGTTCTGGCTTCTTCCTGATGAGCTTCGGAGTGGTTTTCCTGGGGAGAGGTGAGCTCAAGGTGGGGGAAGAGAGACCTTTGACATATCCTGTGGACATGAGTTACATGACTTTGGCACTGAACTCAGATGAAATCAGCCACTCTTGCAGGACTGTGGAAGTGCCCCGGTGTCTCTGAGACTTCTGGGACATCGCAGTCTTTTCTTGCCTTCATTGACCAAAGCACTGCAGTATTTGCACATGGCCACTTCCTTGCCACATTGCCAGCACAATCCTTACAAATTTGTATCTCAAAGCCCCCCTGCAAACTCCCTTCTTTACTTTTCCACCTCATGCCTTGTTTTTCCTTCCCTTGGGATAGTTTTCCTTGGCAGAGGAGACTATTGGGCTGGGTTCTGCTATCTCAGACTGCTTGAAGCATTTTCGAACATCAAAGCCTTTCTGTGTCTAAACACAGGTTACCCAGGATATCACCCCTAAGACTCGCTGTGCATCTCGATGCTGAAATGCGGTTACCCAGGAGGTGACTCTTCCCTTTGCACAGACAGCCTCCTCCCAGGCCTGTCCTTGCAGAAATGAGGTCCTTGCTCCAATTTAAATGCATCCCTTCTTTTTGCCAGTGGCACCTTGCCCCTGTTTTCCATATGAGGCACATTGTCAAAGGAAAATGAAGAAAGGAAAAGGTCAGTCTGATGCCTTCAGCTGCACGGACTGGCTAACGGTTCTGCAGGGGTATGAAAACATCCACAGCACATCTCAGACAAACACTGAGGCCATGGCCAGTTGTGTATCCCTGTCCCTGGACGTGTCCAATGCCAGCCTGGACAGGGCTTGGAGCAGCCTGGGATAGTGGAAGCTGTCCTTGCCCATGCAGGTGATTGGAATGAGATGAGTTCTGAGGTCCCTTCCAACCCAAACTCTTCTATTGACTCTGGGATTCCAGGGTTCTATGACTATGATCAGCTACAAAGAAGTTTTGGCTTTCTCTAGTAAGAGAGAACAAAATAAATTATGGGTTATCAAGAGAGGAAAGTTTGTCCTGGAGCATCTTCCCTTTGCATTTTCAGTGTAGCTTCAAAAAAGCATACAGATTCTTCAAATAACTGAAGTGCTGTACTTTCCTTACAGGAATAGTTTTCCCAGCATGAACTTTGAAGCAGAGATTCTGACCACTCCACACGATAATTCAGGTACTTGGGAGAAAAAAAGAAAAAAGAAATTAAAGTGAAATGTCCACTCAGATTGCTACCGCTACAAACAGGTTTTAATTCTTTTGCAGTTAGAGATTGTCAAAAAAAAAAATAAAAATGAAGAAACAGGATGGTAAGCTGGTTGCAGTTCAGGTGATTTCAGGTTTATGCCAAAGACGTGTGGTTTTGGGAACAGCAGAAGCATTCGATTTGAGATTGCACTGTCCTGGATGAGACATACGTGGTTCTCTTATTAGTGATGACTAAAAGCAGGTGATAAAAAGCAACTCCTTGAAAGGCAGGAATGAGGATGAAGATGTTCTGCCGAGTCCTGTCCTTCCTCCTCGTTTCATTTAAGAGGAGTAGCTGATTTTTTTTCCCATTGAATGATGCCTTTTCAGCATTGATCTCACAGGTGGAGGCTGCACTACGAACACCTTCCTACTGCAGCCCAATTTGTGAGGCAGACCCAGCACTGCAGGGCATCTCCTCACGAGCCTCCAGTCCTCGTCCTGCCATTGCTGCCCAGCCCTGACAGCAGCCCTGTCTTTAGGATGGGACAGCAGGAAAGGGAAACTTTGCAATAATTGCTCGGAACCCCTTGAGTATCCCTGTGTTTTGGCTCAGAGAGAGAGATCTCGGTGTCAGCCACCCATGATTGAACATGAGCCCATTCAGGTGAAATGTTTTGCCACCAGCTGCCCTGCTGGCCATGAGCTGCAGGGGATTCCATTCCAGCAGAGAATTCACCCCCCTGGCAGCCCATTTCAGCCCTGTGCTGTGGAGAGTCCCAGATGAGATGCACAGGGTGGGCTATTTTTGCAGCTGTGTTCCATCAGCCCTCCTAGGAATTGTGCCAGGAGCTGCCCATCTCAGTCATGCTGTCCAGCACGAGTGAGGACCCACAGGTCTGGACCCACTGTGTGACTCCCTTCACCTTTTCTTCAGTCCTCCAGAAAACCTCTCCAGTTCCATCCCTTCTTGCAAACACAGTGCCCCACAGCTGGCTGAACATTTTGGAGACATTTTCCTCAGGCTGTCCTGCAGTGATGAGTCCCTTAGCAAACCTGCTGCTGTCAAAGGGTTCCCAAGAAGAATTTTTGACCCCTGAGGGTGAGCAGGTTGGAAGGTGCATCCTCTGCACAGTTTTCCCAAATTTCTGGCTCCCGTTGGGTTAGGTTGGGTTTCTCCCATGAGGTAAGTTCTTTAACCCTTCACATGCCTCAGAGCCTCTAACATGCAATCCATGTTTGTTTCCCAGAGCTCTACATGATCCCTTCCATGAGAAGCCTCACGGCTGAGGAGTATGTGGAGGCCTTCAAGTCATTCTTGGATCACTCAACAGAGCACCAGTGCATGGATGAGTTCAACAAGGAGCAAATGCCCAACATCGTGGCGGGGTAAGGAGCACTTTCCCCAAGCTGTTACCCTGGGAGTCAGCAAAAATATTTAATTTTTTTGGGCAGGAATGAACTTTAAATGCTTTCCAGTTAACAGTGGTTTTTCGGATATTCTGTTTAATGACTGCAGAGTATGTGCTGTTTCAATTAATACACTGTCCACTCAGCTTATGTTAAGGAAAGACTCAAGGCCTCATTCTCGTGTCCATCTCTTTTCATTAGCTGATTTTCTGAGGATTAAAGTTGGGTTGTATTTTATTTATTTTTTTTTGTGTGTGGTTTTTTTTTGTATTTTTTCTTTCTGAAAGAAAGCTCTCTTGTTCTTGTGCTTTCTCCCTGCTTTTGGGACTTCATCACATCCATCCAAACAGAAACACATCTCTAATTCTCTCCTAGTGGCTAATTTGTGGTTTTCCCAATCCCCTAAGACCTCCTTATTTCTATCCTAAGTCGATTTGCATTGCTTAAGTACCAAATGATAATCAGTTTTGTAAAGCATTGATGTAATATTTTAAGGCTGGATAACTGCAGACAGCTTCAGAACAGCCTAGATAAAAAGCCCAAGAAAGTCCTTTCAAATCTGGGTCATTTCTGGATGTTATAGGAACTGTATTTTTCTCCGTTGAGGAAAAAATTTTACGCAGGCAAATTTTTATTCTACACATCAGATATATATATAAAATAAACAATAAAATAATAATCGTTAAAGATTATATTAAGAAATTTTAATTGAGAATTTAAATAATGGAAAACATTGTAACTTTCTGTGATGCTGATTTTGGGTTTGTCAAAGGGTCTTGACCCTCATTAGTGCTAAGGCTCCTGGACTTGCTCACACCCTTCAGGACCTGCTGCCCATCCCACTCCTGTGGAATCATTACTGTGGTGCCTCCTGAGGCTGTGCTTGGGAACTCAAGCCCTCGGCACAGTCCATGCCTGGGAGCAGAGGAAGGCCATAAATCACGTCAGAGATGGCTGTTGTTAAATATTCTGCTAGGAAGCACGTGGCTGGAGTCTTTTAGTAAGCAACTTTTCTAAGGTAAAAATTACTGAAGATTCAGACCCTCCTCCCAATTTCAATCCAAGATTAATGTTGATAAGAGATGATTTCCAGCCACGTGGACAGCCGAATGGTTTTGCTGTTTCTGGGTATTTATATCCAATATTCCCTCCTGAGGGTGCTGGGGTTTTCCCCAGCTCGCCTTGTCCCCGCAGCGCCGTCCCAGCCAGGTACAGCCCCTTTGCCCTGGGCTTCCCAGAGGCTTTTTTGCATTGTGCCAGCCACAGCCTGAAGAAATCTCCTTGACAGAGGGTGATAAACTCCACACCGTGGTGCCTACTGTACTTTGAAATACGAGCTGGCTGATCTGGGCAGGCTCCCGCCACGCTGGTTGTCACCAGCCTCAAAAGGGATGATCAGATTTCTGTCCCAATTCACGTGCATAACATGAAAATGTCCAGGCTGACGCGTCACCCAAGCTGTCAGAATGAAAACATAAAGGGGTGTGATGTAGTGTGGTTAAGTAATGTGGATTTATCCTTTCAGTCTCGGCCCCGGGAAATCGACCATCAGCGTTCTGGGAGTTGGGAGTGGCACAGGTGAGGAGTGTGGGGATGGGGCACGGGGCACCTGTGGGGAGCAGAAGGAGGTGCTGGAAAATTGGGCAATGAGGATTACTCAGACATTAGTGACAGCACTTCCCGTGGGAGCACAGAAGGGCAGAAGGAAGAGTGGAGCTGGGATAAGAGGAGTGCTCCCTCCCTTCCTTCCCTCTCCATCTCCCTCCTGAAACACTGCTGCTCAGATCTTTCTGGGCAGTGAGAAATGTGTGATTTTACCTTAATTTCTGCCTCTCACCTGACTTTATTTACCTCAAAGCAGAGACTCCTCCTTCTGGTGAGGAGCAAGAGCATCTTCAAACCTTGTTGGAGAGAATTAAGACATTGGAGAGGTTCTTTCCCCCCAAAATCCTGCCTTAGACTATTCCCCCAGAAGGGATGTCTCCTTTTGCTTTGTTCTTAGGGATCCCAGAGGCCGAGGCTGGGCAATGCCTTGCTCTCAGAAGTGCAAAACCACTTGGCCACAACCATTAGCATGGGACTTCATCAGCTTTTTCAAGACATGTTTCTTTGTTACTGCTGTGTTTTTACCCAGTGATAAGTAGGGTTTAACTGCAAATGATATTTTTCCCCAGAGAGAAACCTATCCTTTGGAAAAAATAGCTTTAAAGTTGTTCTAAATGCATTTGTGTTTAAAAAAAGCCAAAACAACAAAACAAAAAAGTGGTGAAACAGCCAACTTTGCTCCGAGGGAAACTGGGAGAAAATAAAGAGTAGGGAAAAGAAGCAGTGGTTTGATTTGTCAGAGTTTACTTCTGCTTTGAAAAGAAATTTTCAGCTGAATTTTAAGTGCTAATGCTTTCAAATGAAAGCATTTTTCCCACTTTTTTTTTGTTTTGTTTTCCTGAGTAAGAGAAAATTAGCATTTGATTGTTTTCTCCAACTGGGAATATGTTGGAGCGTATGAGAAACCAAGCAGGAAGAAATGATTCAGTTCTCAATTACCCTCTATTTTCATTAAGTAATATAAAACAGAAATTCTCACTCCACAAAAGCACAAGGGGGAAATGAACTTTTAGCATCGTTCTTAATTTTCCTTATGTCCTCTTCAGAGGAGGTTTTAATGGAAAAAGAAACCCTGTAAAGTTCCCTGTGTTTCCTGGGCGAGTGCCCCTCCCAGATGCCAGGACAGGGGTCCAGAGCGGCACCCCCAGCTCGCCCACGGCTGCAAGAGCAGAGCTCCTGGGGCTGGGCAGGGAGTGAGCTGGGATGGCAGCGAGTAAAAGGTTATATCTGATCCCTGACCTTTTCAGAGGTGGACTCTGGTTTCACAGAGCCCCCAGAATTAATTTAGTTGATGAAAATATTAATGGGGATTAGTGGCCGACTCCACATCCTGAAAGCCTCTGTTGTGGTCCAAATCACATTTTCTCACTCACCCCATGTTTTCTCATGGCTGGTTTAACTCTGAGCTGGAACTTTCCAGCTGCAGAGAGGTTCAGTCCTGTCCAGCTGTGGGCAGAGCTGAAGGGTTGCTGCTGGCAGGGCAGGCTGCAGCAGAGAAACTCCTGCCCCAGAATGCTGCATTTTACTGCTTGTTTTTACAGACACCCTGGTTGAAGATGTTATTACCTGCTCTTGCAAACACTGGATTAAGGAATTTTACAGAGGTGGAGTGAAAAAACCTCCACACCCAAGCAGCTGTTAAGATATCCACCTGCTGTTGTACACCTCCATCGGTGGCTCCAGGCTTGGGGCAGCGATGCTCTGCCTCTGGCCCAGCCCCAAGCCTGCAGGCAGCTCTAAGAGCTGGTGCTCCCCAAACCAGGCCCTCACAAACTGGCATCTGGGACTGTCACAAATGATTCAGCTGCTTGCTTTTGGGATCTTCCTTCCTGTCAGCAATGCTGGTCCCTGCACTGGCCTTCAATGGATGCCTCTTCCCTTGGGCCTCTGGCCAGCCCTGCCCTGCTGCCTCTGCATTCCTCACGGGCCTGGGGGGTTTTTTCTCTAATTTCAAAGACTCATCCTTGCTCGGCTGTCCCTGCAGTGCTGGCATGGCTGGTATTTCCCTTCTTGAATTGAATGTACTGCAGCACCTGCCAAGGGTGACGGCTCTTCCTGTGGCTGGTACATCAGCTGAAGTGCAGGGAGGATGCAGGATCTCGGATCTGTGTGACATTTGCAAAGCCAGGACTATTTTTAGACCCCACCATCAGCTACAGACAGGATTCTTGCAGAGGTCCCATCAAGGTGGTCACATCTGCTGTTTATTTACATAGTTTCAGGTGCACCAGGGGGACTCATACACTTGGCATGTCATGGTATTTCTGAAACCAGCGGTGTGCCTGGTATCACCTCAGAAGAGGCTGGAAATTTCCTAGAGCAGGAGGACAGACTGCTGCTTGCTCCTCCAGAATTTTCACAGCAGCACACGAGCACCAATAGCCAAATTTGCAGGGTACTTCCACACGGTCTCTACCTGTATTTCCAAGGTAACCATCAGTTATTTGATGCCCTGGGCTGAGACCATGTGGACAATCCCCAAAGAGGGAGGATCCAGGACACTGCGTGTCAGTGGGTCTTTTCTCTTGTGATGCAGGTCTTGGGGCTGTGTCACAGCAGCCACCATGTCCCTGTGACAGCCCCAAAGCCACGGGCCACCCCACACAGGGTGGAGTTACACAGAGTGTCAGCTGCCTCCTTGCACCCATTAAAACTTTGTGGGGTTGTTGAAAACTGAAGTTTCATGGTTATTTCTGTAAACAGTGAGCTGTGATTCCTTTGTCCTGTCTGTCCCACGACCCAGGGTATTGCCATCAGCACGTTTCTGTGCTGCTGCTTGTCTCTGCCTTGTTCCCAGGCTGCTCTGCAGCTCTGTGTTAGCTTGAGCAGTACAAAACCATGGTAAGAGTATCAGCAGCCTCTGCCACAAAGCAGAACCTGCCTCCCTTCTGCTGGGGGAATTCCTGGCCGGAGTGCTGGCAGGTGCACTGGCATCCTTCTGTCACATTTACCTGCTTTCTAAAGTGGTGAATTTGTGTTTATTGAATAGGTGAGCAGGATTTGAAAATGATCAGGATACTGCAGGCTGTGCACCCAGGGGTCTTTATTGACAATGAGATTGTGGAGCCCAACCCACAGCACGTGGCAGCTTACAAAGGTAAGGCTACACCTGCTGCCTGGTTATAGCATCATCTGAATGATGAGTTCTTCTGCTATTTTATGAAATTCATGCTTTTCTTCTACATTTTGAAACAGAGCTGGTGAATCAAGCTCCAGACCTGCAGAATGTTTCTTTTATTTGGCACCAGCTCACTTCCTTGGAGTATGAACAGCAGGTGAAGGAGAAAGGCACACATAAGAAATTTGACTTCATCCACATGATCCAGGTAATGGACATTGCTTTAACACAGAACTACTGGGTTTAACTTCCCCCTCCAGTTCTGCTGTGTGCTTGAATTTAGGAGCAGAGCTGAGCACAGCTCTCCCACAGCAATTCTGCAGAAGCTCTGCAAACACCGAAGCTGGCAATGCTCAGTGCTGTGAGGTGTCCCTAAACGGGCATGTGGAATCAGGAAAGGCTGGGAAGCATCTGGAACAGAATTTAAAACACCTCTAAATGAAAGGGTTTAAGCCTTTGGAGGGTCATTGCACTGTGGAGGAGGAATAATGGCTGTGTGTCACTGTCCCTTAGATGCTGTACCGTGTGGAGGATATTCCCAATACTCTCAAGTTTTTCCACAGCTGCCTCGACCATCACGGTAAACTCCTGATCATAATTTTATCAGGTAAGGGAGACCTTGTATTTTTTTTTTTTTTGCTCCATTGCTGGAGTCTTGGAGAGCTTTGAAGTTTGAGAGCCACAAATATTTATCTGGGGATGTCAGCGGTGCTTACTCTATAGTAAATAACTTAAAAAAAGGAAGCTGGATTTCATATGGAGAGTGCAATCTTGGGCTTAGCCTTGGGTCCCAATGTCTGATGGGGCCACTTAGGCACAGCCCTTGAGCTTCCTTGAGCAGATGCTGCCAAGAGCTGCAGGCTTTATGGCAAGACAGGAAAAAAGAGGCACAAAATGATGGCACTTCTTAAAAGAATAGTGTTTCATCCCTTGTGCCGTTCATGAATCCTCGGCTCACGGTGTGGTGGATAAAGCACAAACTCCCATGTTCCCCATTAAAACTGCCTCTCACGTTGCCTGTAGGCTGTTTCCCTCACTGCCTGGGGCTGCTTTTTGAGGTATGTGTTGTTCAATGAGCACTCATAATTGAGGTTCGGTGTGAAAACATCTGCACTCTTTTGGCCAAGGGACAGTTAAGAGGCAGTGTGGGTGTCCAGGCTCAGCACATTGGTACCTCTGTGTGTACCCTTCCTTTGGGGCAAATTCAGTGCTGGAGACATCTCCTAGGACAGTTTTGGAGGGAGAGCTGAGGGAAACCAGAGTTTTGTGAGGCACAGATATTTGTAAGCAGTCTCATGGAAGAGGAAATCTCTCCTCCTGCCCCTGTCACGGGCTGGGCCGGCAGCGAGGGAGCTTTTCCAGCTCGTTTCACAGCTGGTGTTTGGCTGCCTTGGCTCTCCCAAAGTAACCTTCCCGGTGCCCCGGCAGACAGCAGCGGATGGGCCAGCCTGTGGAAGAGGTACAGGGACTGCCTGCCCGCCACCGACAGCGGCCACTACATCACCTGCAGCGGCATCACCGAGGCGCTGCGGAGGCTCGGGGTGGAGCACCGCGTGTACGAGCTCCCGTCGGGCTGGGACATCACCGAGTGCTTCATCGAGGGGGACGCGGTCGGCGGCCGCATGATGGATTTCCTGACCGGGACAAAAAACTTCCTGGGCACGGCCCCGCCGGCGCTGCGGCGGCGGCTGCAGGAGGCTCTGTGCCAGCCCGAGTGCAGCAGCACCAGGGACGGCAGGATCATCTTCAGCAACAACCTCAGCATGATCGTCGTGGAGTCCTAGAGCCCGGAGCACACCTGGACTTGTTCGGGAACGCTGTGCATCCTGTCCGTGCTTTCTCTGGCACTTCCACGTTCCTGCGCAGCCGGCGTGTTTGCCCTCCTGCAGACGAGTCTGCACGACCTTGGCGGCCGGGAGGAGGTGGCAGCCCCTGTGCTGGCAGCACAGTCCCGCTGCTTCCAAGTGTGCCAGGACAAAGCCAGCGAGGTGTCCCTGCTGCTTTGCACCCAGGTAATGTCACCGCAGCCAGGCCTGAGCTGTAAGTTGCTCTGCACTGGGCTGTTTCACGTGGTTTTATCATTTACTGCCCCAAGTCTCTCAGCGTCTCACAATACAGACATGTCTTAAAAATTTATCACCCTTTTTGTTTGGAGGATATTTTGGAACCCGGGATGATACTTGCCCTGTGCTCTTTCAGGCAGACATTAATTTTGTTACTTTCTTACTACTGTTTGTCTCCATATAAAATAAAAGCAGTCTTAAAACAAAAAAGTCACATCTGGTTCTGCACATGTGGGATTATAGAAAATGAAGAGCAAAGAGGTCATTGAGTTAAAAACAAAAAATATGCAAAGCACCATTTTATGGAAGCATTAAGGGTTTCTTGTGAGTGAGACAGATGAGCCTGAGGATGTGGAAGAGTTGGGAGAGAGCTGCAGCTTGTCCTTGTGCTGCAGCTGGGAGGAAGCTTGGCTCTATTGGAGCAGCATCACTGCAGCACAGCAAAACAGCACCAAGGGCACGAAAATGTGATGTGTGAGCTTAAAATGTTAATACAGGTAAGTTAAGACTATTTCCCAAGGGCCCTGAGTTGTTCAGAGGGCTGAAGAAGGGCAGCCAGCTCCAGAGGGAGGTGCCACACCACTGGCACACCATGCCAGTGAGGTTTGGTTCTGCATGTGGCACCGAGGTGCTGTGCACACCTTGGGCTGAGCACAGGGGGAAAGCTGCCTGCAGTGTCAGCAGCCTCATTGCAAACAGCTCCGAGGGGGGAGAACACCAGCTCAGCTGGGAAAGACCTGCAGGCACAGGAGCCGTCTCTGTGTCTTCTGATTTTTCCACGCTTCAGCCAGGTGGGACACACCTACGTGCACCTGGAGGGGCTCAGGTTAATTGTGGTGTGGGTCAAATGTTTTCTTGCAGCACCATGAGCACATGAGTGTCACATGCCATGTCATTGTCACCCAGAGTCCTGCTAAAACTGTCCCACCCCACCACCTGAATGCAGTCACTGCCAGGGGCAGCATCACTCTGAAAAGGAAAGGAGCCTGTGGAATCATTGTGCCTCCGCTCTGTCCTTCGGTTTGTTCGCGTAGTTTTTTTTTAGATTTAGGTTTTATCATATCTTTTTGAAATGCAGCCATTTCTCCTGAAACTACTGCAACAGGAAAAATGAGCAAAATAATGGGAAAACTGAAGCATAATATCATCTCCCTGGCAGGACTGAGGCACCCTGGCCTGCAAGTACGATTGCTGTCAGTTGCAGAAACATCCGTCAAAACTGGACAGCCTCCTCCAGAGCACCCCATACCTGTGCACAAGCTTTTCCCTTTGATCCATCCTGTTGTTTATTCCATAGGCATCTCCTTTGCTGGTGCTGGCTCCCAGCATGGGCAGGGAGTGAACTGGGCTGCTGGACGGGCTCTCACACTGCTCCCACTGTTCTCCTCCCACTACGAATTCCCATGGTTTACTTCCAATCAGCAGTGATGTCTCTGTCTCTACCTGGTAGATTAAGAGGGAAAACAAAAGGTATCATAAACCAGGCTTGCTTCTCAAGCTTCGAAAAAATCTACCTGTTGGTCTTTGCAGAAATTTGGCACAGTACAGGTCTGCCCAGCACAAGAGGTTTTCCAACCTTTTTTGGAGTTTCCTGCACAGACAGACACATTTCCAATAAGCAGATATTCAGCAAGACCCATCTGTGAGCACAAAATTTACCCACACCATTGTAAATCAATGCACAAAAGCTCAAAAAAGAGGAGCACTTCAAAGCAGACTGTTTAGTGACAGGCTGGGGAGATGAAACAGGGCACCCCATTAAAACACAGCTGATCAATGCTTTATATGTAATTTTTCCTTTGATTCTTCAAAAGCAAGTAGTTGATAACAACTCTGTTTGTACATCTGGAATAAATAGCATCCTAAATGTCCCATTTGTACATGTATTTATTCTTTGGTGAACATGCTGTTTAATAACTATTTGTTTTGCTTTCTAAAAGACGCTGTCCTCCCATGCAGAATTTCAGGCTGTGCTTCCCCAGCAACAGGAGTGTGGCCACGAGAGGGCTGCAGCAGCCAGAGGAATGAATCCGCCTCCCAGAGCGCTGGAAACGCAGAGCTGAAGCAGCAGAACCGGAGTCAGGCAGACAAATGCGTTCAGCCTCCTTTGCTGGCTCATCGCATCCTGATCCCAGCAGTTGGGACCACACTTTTCTCTGCTGCAGTCATGGGCTCTGACTCCGATTCTGGGCTCTGGTTTGTAAAAAAGTCACGATGGCACAGCACAGCTGCCACGAGGGATGCACAAAATCTGCTTGTGGGTTGTTGTTTTTTCTGTCACTCGATGGCTGGAGCGCTGCAGCTCGGCTGCCGCTGGAGCTCGGGTGTGGGGACAGGGACCAGGAGTGACAGCTCCCGGCGAGGGAAAAGCAGCAAGGGGATGGCAGGAGAGAGAAAGGCTGCTTCAGCCTCAGCTTTGAGCCAAATTATCCTGCTGAGCCCGACTCCATAATGGGTTTCACGGCAGTTCCCAGTTAGTGAGGAGCCAGTCCTTGTCTCCCAGAGGAGCTGAAATGCTCCATCAGCACAAGTTTGTCCCAGCCCAGAGAGAATGTCCCCGTGGATAACTGTGCAGTGAGCTGCCCTGTGCTGTCTGCACCAGAACCAATGCCTGCAAAACCCAAACTGTACAGTTCCACACGGAGCAGTTGCAGATTTTATCCTCATTTCCAGTTCAATATGCCCATTTCAATGCACAGCTCTGATTTTGTTACAGTCCCCTAAAAAGGAGCTACAGAGAACAACTCTTTACAACATCAAGGATGGATAATTTCAGTTTTACTGGGCCTGCACACAGTCTTGGGGCTGAATGGTTTGCCTTTGAAGTGTTAAGGCTTCTCTGCTCATGAATATCATCAGGGGAGTGAAGGTAGCATAGGAACTGCAAAATCTAGTAGCTGAGTTCTGAATAATCTCATTAAAAACAAGCTCAGTAACATAATGGAGCATATACTGAAAAGATTATACTTAATCTTAATGGAGGGAAAAATAAAGAGGCTGTATTTTTTTCCCTCCCCCTCCAACATTTTTCCAGAAATCTGTTGAGGCTTATATCAAGCATGTAGGATTGTTCTCACCTTTTTGGAGCTTACAAAGGTCTTCATAGGAGTAATAACCTCCTGGACATAGCTCTAGAAAGGTGTTTATCATCCTGCTTTTTAAACTGAATTTGTTTTTTCAAGGTCATATCCTCCAGACTGAGGATGAATATCTAATCCAAGTCTAAAAAATATCTTTATTATTGAGCATCTCTCCTTGTAGTCACTCCCCTCCCTTACTGAAGTATCAATAGAAACTTAAACTTTGCTAAATGGTGAAAGTCCTCTTAGGCAGAGAATGTGTTGTTCATCCCCTATTCTCCTCTAATTCCGTGTTAACGACAAGTAAATAAAGAAAGAGACAAATCCCTCCAAGATAAATGTTTGGAGTAGAAGCTCCAGCTGGAAAGATCTCGTGCCTGAGGAGGGTTTGTGGAACATGTGCGATGGCAGGATCCCAGCGGGCCTTTTCTTCTCATATCCGAGAAGGAACAGGGAAGAGCAAAACAGGAGTTTCATTTCCACTCCCCACTTCTGATGACAAATTCGATTAGACCTGCCAGCAAATTGCTAGAGAAAACATATGTTTTGTCATCCACTGTAATGATGGCACCTCTGGTGAATTTATAAATGTGATAAGGAAATTTTCAGAGCGGTCTCCAAGTCCCTATTGCTTTGTTAACATTTTTTAGCATCCTATTAATCACTCTGTATGTATCTGTCAACAGCTGATATTATGGATTAAGGAAGATTACAGCTCATTGCTCCAGTGGCTGTTTCCTTTAGGATTTAACTCCATGGGCACTTTGCCACTCACCTCCCTCTAACAAAACCAGCCCCTTGCTTTTGCCATCGCTTTTTGGTGCTTCCCTGGCTAAGAGTGGGTTTACTTTAAAAAGCATCAAAAATGTTCATCCAGAAGGGAAATGTTTTGATTTTATTATTTCTGGAAGAAGGGGTAATACACTTTCAGTGCTGAACAAAGAGTCCACAAGATCCTGATTTACAGATGTTTCCATGTAGAGAAATGTTGACTTTGTTTTGTCATGCCTGTGCAGATCATGTCGCTTGTTTTTTGGGCAAAGGGGATGTTGTTTGAGGAAATTCAGTAAAAAAGTTCTACATGTTTGATAAATTTAACTCATAGTTTTTCTCCATTGTTTACTATCAACTACAGGTCATTCTCCGGTTCTCTGTATTTGTTATCCACTCTGGGATACGAAGAAATCCTTGTGACTCCTATGATGCAACTCAAAGAGGAATTAAAACTGGAGAATCAAACAACTCACCTATGAATAACATTCAGACTAAAAACTATTCACCCAAACTTTCTCTCTTGTGTTTATACATAAAAACAATAATATCAAAAATAACACTTTTGATCTAGACATTCTTTCTGAGCTTATTTAATTCTTACAGCTTGTCTCCAAGGCCTTGCTCCCTCCTCTGGCAGAACATCTCCCCACCACAGATTCACCCCAAAGCAGCCAAATTAAAAAAAAAAAACAACTTTCCTCTTGAGCTCAGAAGATGCAGGGCCAGAGCCAGCTTTGGTCGTGGCGCACTTGCAGTTCTTGCCAAATGTTAATGCAGATTTCTTGGGTGACACAAAGCTCCTCGGTGTGTTTTACTGGGAGCCTCTCACCCCATTACAAATGCCTTAAAACAACAAGCACTGCCTTCCCTGCACTTCTGTAAATTATCCCTGGGCCACTGCTTAGTGTTTTGAAATTTTAAACTGAGGGCATTAATGTAACCTATAGCACAAGGCCAGGTGAAGGGGTTAATTGGAGAGGAAATTCTTGCTTTGCTGTATGGGAGAGCTGTCCTTTACTCCCCCTAACCCCCAGAAAATACATTCCCAAATGCATTCTTGTTTTGGTGGGAATTTAAATAAATCTTTCAGTTCCATCTCTTGGCCACAAATTGCTTCTTAACATAATTAGCCTTTCTGCTGGTACTGGAGCCTTTTGGATTTATGTGTCAGTCCCTGGAAAGTGTGGGAATATATAAAATTTCACTCAGGCTTAGACAAAAACTCCTTGACGGGAATCCTGTACTTTAAAGGGGAGGAAGGAGAGTAAGGAATATAGAAAATAGTCAATATTCTATATATCTTACACTTCCCCCACCCTCCCCTGCCTTTTGGAAACCAGCACCACCTGTGCTGAAGGCTCCATCCAGGCAGTCATCCCATCTCCTTGCCTTGCCTCATTCATTTCCTGAATTTCTCTCCACGTGTTTTGCAAAAATAACCAACAAATAAATCCATTTCAATGTCTCTGCACAGTCACTTTTTATCTTAGTGAAAGATAACTCTTTTTTTTTTAAATATAATTTCCTCTAATGTGAGGATGATCTGGCCAACTTTCATATACACCCTGACTGCAAAACAGCCACTTTCTGATTCCAAAATCAGGCTAGAAATTATTTCAGGGATCATCTGCTGTTCAAAAATCTCTCATTTGGCTATTGAACAGAGAAACATTTAAGTCTGAGAATGCAAAGGAAAGTCCATGATTGTAATTAAGAGCCTCCCCATTCCCAGGGTATCTGCGTTTGCACGGGGCCCTGCCATGGGCTTTCCCAGGCTGGCCATGATCACTTCATCTTGATTGGAACCAATTTTCTGTTTTTAAAATCTTCCTTTCCTTGCAGGCAGGTCATGAGGCTGGATCCATTACTGCAAGCGAGAGGTTTTATTACTGAGGTGATAAGTGTCATGCCAATACAATAGTAATAATAAATAACTTCTCTAAAAATGTAAAAGGGCCTGACGTTATTAATTGCATTTCAAGCTCTTGCAGGATGTGTGGAGCAGGACTGAATGCAGAACAGACCAAAGGTTTTTATCTTGCTTGTATTTTTGTTCTTTGGAAAGAAATGTGTTTTGTTCAGCTGAAACATCCTCGGTGCACTGAGCCTGCAACAAACCTCTCACCAGCCCTCCCGTCAGGGCTCAGATGTCCCTGCTGGGATGCAGAGATGGAGGGACACCCCTCTGACAGGCAGGGGAAGTCTTTCTTTTCCTTTTTTCCCCTTCAACAGCAAATGCAAATGCTGTAAATCTTGTCAGTCCTAAGTCGAGGTGGTTTCGGATGACTTCAACAGGAGGCAATGCTTTTAGATGCTTGTAAGAGCTGTGATTTCCCGCGTGTCTCCTGCAGGCTGCCGTTCACTGATGAATGTGCAGAGGGCCTGACAATGCCCCAGAAGTGACGAAAGCTCTCGGTTAAAGGCAGAAACTGGTCCCAGATGCTGCAGGGCTCTGCACAAAGCATTGCACGGGGCTGCCTGATACGTCTGAGTTGGGATGCTCACAGATAAGTTCACTGAGCAAGGGCAGGTCACATCAGCAGGTTTAAGGTGTCCTTTGAACCTCCTGAACCTCATTTTCTGTCCTCTGCTGTTACATTTATGTTCTTTTGATCATTTACTAACCGGGCAGTTGTTTCATTACGATGGAAATAAAAATAGTTGATACAAAAGGGTGGAGTTTTGCCTATTCAGAGTGACGGTGAAAAGTTGCATTCCTGAGTTAGCTGGAATAGAGTGAACATTATTAAGTGGTGACATGAAAAAGACCTCTCAAAGGAGATAATGCCTTCATCCAATTAATCCTTCCTAATGAACTTACCCTTCGGAGGTGGGCAGAACAGTTTCAGCGTGAAGTTTGCTTCCTGTGATCATTTGTGCCAATAAAAGTATTGTGAAGAAGCTGATGAGAACTGATGTGAATGTGCCTGAAGTGAATTTATTTTGATATTTGACTTGTCAGGAGAAGGAAAAAAAAAAGTGGTTTGTACTTTTCAACCTGATCTGCCATTGTGCTGTCTCCTGATGATCCCATTCTTTAATAACTCCTCAAATTATAATAAGGCTCCCAGGCATCCGCTTCCCTTTGAATTTGCAGCTGAGAAAATTCCACATTTGAAACACTTGGAAACGGAATTTTATTTGATAACCTGCATTTCTGAGGTGGGAAACTACCTTGGTGAACGCCTTGATGGTTATTTCAGTTGTAGTAATCCAAAAATACTCTTCTGTCTCTGAGAAATTTGGATTGAGGAAAGAATCCTTTTTCCGCTATGTTATAATGATACTTTGCACTTAGGCACATTCTTTTATCAAAGCATGTTTTATTCATCAATGCACCAGGCCCTCAATGGGTTTTGTTTAATTGTGACTCTCTTTGTGCCACAGGCTTGGAGGTCCAACTGTGACATTTCATTCCTGCTTTTTCATGTGCTTTGGAGATCTCAAGAAAAGAAAGTGCCAGAAAGGGGAAAAGAAATGTGAAAGTTCAACTGAAGCAAAAGTTGTCAGACTAAAACAAATACAGAGGGAGGAAAAAAAATCAGAAGGATTGATAAGAATGTTTTTAAAATCATATATTTATGATGTGTTGGTTCTTTTATAAAACTTTTATCTCTTTATCTGCAGTTAGAGCTGGTTCTAAAGTGGGATACCATCTCCAAATGAGGGCACCCAAAATTATCTACCTAGCTCCTACCTCTTTTTTAATAACTTAAATTAGTGGTCTAATTTTCATCATGCCAGTGAGGATTTTTGCAGCCTTGAAAAAAAGAAAAGATGCCTGAAGGTTAGGATTTAAGCTGATAAACTGAAATACCCACATTTTAAACATTGGCCACTACCACTTGTCCACTGCTATAAAATGATTCACTAAAGTCGTCATGAATAGCAGCTCTAAGTCCTCCCCATCTCCAATTTAACCAGCAAAAAAGAGATTTTTAATGAGCACAATGGAGCTAATAGCTGGGGAGAAATTATTTTCCAGCTGCTACACGGTACTGGGGTCATGATAAAATTAACCACTTTGAAGTTGTGCAGCCTGATTTCATACCTCAGACAAAGAACTGGGATAATTTTTGAGCACTGCAAGCTTCTCATTCTTCTCCTACTGCTTGTGGCAGGAAAGAATAGTTTTTAACTTGCACTTTGTTCAATATGGTAGAGAAAAAGCCAGTGTACCCAGCCTAGTGCATCCAGGTTGTGGGCACTGAATTAATATTTTCATATTCTGGAAGAGTGTGTCAATCAAAATGAGATTTTATGGCCTGGTTTTAATTTCACAGTCATAAAGATGAACATGCAGCTTTTCCAGAGAAATAATTGGGGATCACAGAATAAAGCACGTCCCCATCAAATAATAATAACACATTTAAGTAAGTGAAAACCTATACTAGCTCTAACAGATTTTACTGTCTATAATTTATTTCTGTATTAATGCGTATTTTGTAGTCCACCAGTCCACTAAGTATACTTAATGTATAATAACGCTTTTCTTAGTTATTATTTCTGTTTCTATTCTGTGTAGACTAAAAACTACTGCGCCCATTCTTTTCAATTAATGCCTTGGCTCTCTTTCTTCTAATGAGAACACATCTCCTTTGCTCATTTTTTGCCAGACATTTATCCCTGGGCCTAAACCAGCCAATAAGTATTTTTGTTTTGCTTGTGGTCCCACGGATGAGCTTGGATTAGAGTGGGTGCTCATCTAAATGTAAAACACATCTAATCACATGTAATTGCCTGAAAGCTGGAGACAGGTTAATTAGTGCAGACTGTGGTCATGAGCAGCTGTGGTGGCTGTGAGAGTGAACCTGAGCCATCAGGATGTTCAAACCAGAAAAGGACATTTCTGCTGGCCCCAGTTTTCTGCGTTCTTTGAGTTGATCTCTTCTTTAGGGCACTCTGGGTTGTTGTGCCTCAGGGCAGGCAGGGGATGTGCTGCTGTTGTCTTCCCGAGCACGAGCAGGTCAGAGAAGACACATTCCCCGGGCTGGTTTAAAAGCTCAGACTTGCTTTTTGGCTCGTGGCTGAGCTGATGCTCGAGTGACTCCTCTGATGGTAAAAGACACTGATGCATCAGCACCAGCCAAGCCAGAGCCATCTATTTACCCAGGGAAGTGCTGCAATAGATCAATGTTAAATGCTTATTTGTGCTTCACTGCTCCGAGGCACAGAAACTAATTACCAAAGATAAATTAGCCCTTGTGACAATGACTGAGAAATACACGTCCCAGGATAGACCACCTTGACCACAAACACACATAATTCTGCCTCTGACGAGGAGCTCAGAGGGTTACACGGCTCATCCTTCAGCCAGAGCTCGCTCGGGGTGGAGTGCTGCTGGCTTTGTCATGTGCTGGAGAGCTGCTGGCCACTTGCTGAGCCCCTGACTCTCCCTTTTCCCTACACGAGTCACTCACTCAACTCCCGTGTGCCTCTGTTTGCCCAGCTGTGGATTAGCAGCAGCGATAAATAAAACTCCTTATGCAGATTCCAGCAGACCTGGCTGATGGCAAACTGTCCCCAAGGGGTTTGAGTTAACACACGAGCTCATGAGCTTTGCCTCTACACCTTGGCTGCTCAGGAATTGAAACTGCCTTGCTCTGTGTCACCTGTGCAGCAGTCAGTAATGAAGGGAAAGTTCTCAATTTTGGGTGTGATTACAGAGTTTTTCTAGCTAAGGACCCTCAGTGCTTCTCATGGCAGCTGTAATCAGCAAATGAGAGCTTGTCTGAGTTGCAATAGGTTTGTGATGCCACTGCTTCAGTCATCCCTCCCCTGGACCTTTTGCTTCTCTCTTCCTGCCAAATTTGGTGGATCTGAATCCAAAAACATCTACCTCATCTTATTTTCTAACTGGAGCTGAGGGTCTCAGGATGGATCTCTGGGAGTGCCTGGCAGGCTGCAGAGCTCCTCTAAACTTTCCCTGCAAGGAATAACTTTCCCTGCTTCAATAACTTCTTGCCCCAAGCCCTTACAAAAGATCTTGCCAGGCTGGGCACCGCATTTTCCACAAATTGTGTAAAACCAGAGTACGAAGCCATTATGGATTCAGCCCTGCTCACTGTGTCCATCATAACAAGCTCAGAGGAGACCTGCAGCACTGCAGGAGGAAAAACTTGAGTGAGGAAACCTTGGGAACATTCACAGTGCCTGGGGGAGGGTCATGCTGGTGTCAATATCTGTGGGAAAGCTCCTCTGTAAGCCAGGTTGACTAAATTGCTCTCAAACAGCTCAGGAATGACTACACTCTTCCCTATCTCCATGGGAAGTACCTCTACCAACTGACAAATCTTAGCATTCTCCTCACCCTTTTCACCTGGTTGTATCACTGTGGCACCACAGACCCATCTCATGCTGGAGCAGAGCAGTCCCTCTCCTGTCCCCCTGTGCCATCCCAAATTGCACTTTCAGCTCTCTAGGACATCCATTCCTCTCAGTATCATATCCCAGTTCTCCTCAGTACTGAAGGCACCCCCTGGGTTTGGGGCATCAGCACATTTTTATCACCACAATCTTCCTTTCCTGCCAAGATCATTAATGGGAATACTAAGCTGTGTGACTGACCCTTGAGGAAGACCCTAGAAAATGCCTCCAGGTCTGGTGCATCTCTGAGCACTCCTTGCTCCTGGACCCTGGGTATAATTAAGAAGAACAACCTGTATTTTTATAACTATGTTTTAGCAACCTAATATTTTCTAAATGTGAAAATCCCGCTTGCTGCCTGAGAGAGTGAAGCATCGCTTCTGTCTCTGTGCCATTCTCTCTCCACGTGCCTCCCCGCCAGCAGAGCACAGCACTGATGAAGTTTCTGCAGCCAGACTTGTGAGACCCCTGTGCTGGTTGGGATGGGCACATCAGCTCTGGCTCCAGCTGTGGGAACACCACCCCTGTCCCTGCCAAGCCATCAGGAGAGGATTGGCTCCAGCTCTTAATCCAGCTGGATTTTGTAGCGGCTCGTCAGGCTCTGGTTTGCAAGCCTGGAGGTACAAACCCCAGTTTTACACCTGGGTGGGGTTGTACCTACTCCAGCAAAGCCTCCTGGCCACGTTAGTGCTGTCGCAGGGAGTTTTCCATCATTTTGGTTCCCGGCAGCAGAGGTCAGCATTGCCCTGCTGATGGGCGGCCACATTCCCACCTGCAGGGAACAGCAAAACATCACAAAATCAGTTTTCATGAGTCCTTTTTATTTTACTGTGAAGGATCGTGTCTTTGAGCTCCAGCAGCTCCTGGAGGTGCCAAGCCATCAGCTGTGTCTCCTGGAAGGTGGCAGTGGAGGCTGCGGGGTGGCCTTGCACAGGCCATGGGCTGTTCAGGGTGCCTGGGGACAGCGGGGACATACTCAGGTGCTGTCATGGGACCTGTGGGACACCTGTGTGCACCTAGAGTTGCAGCAGGAGAGAGGCTGATGCCCCCAGCACCACAAACGCCCCCAAACATGGACAGGCAATGGGGCTTTGGCCATGGATCTGACATTCCCTGTTTGTATCAGGACTGTGTTTTGTTTAACTGATTTGTGTCTTGTTAAATGGCTGAGGGACGCTTTTAGCCTGTGACTCAACTGTTACTGCAATAGGTAATTACAGCATTTCTGAACAACCTACTGGACACTCTAGTCAGTCCATTAAATAATTGCTCATTCTTTGTAAACATCCTTTTGACACAAGGTGGGTCCCACAGAGGAAACAAAATGTGAGCCAATCCTCCAGGGATCTGTCTAATGCCTAATTGCTGTACTGTGTCCCTAATATCTTTTCTTGAGCTGGGAAATTAATCTTTCTGACTAGGAGTGGTCTTTATTTTGAAGTCTTGGGGTTTTTACCTACATGTTGAATGTTTCAGCCGGGCAGTTTCCAACCCATATGTTCTGCACCATGCTGAAGTTACACCACCCTTGACACAAAATGAAAATTTTGCACACCAACAAGCCAGCAGCTGTGCAAGTCAAACTGGTTGTCTCAGTGTTGTTGTCAGCCAAAATCCCAATCTCATAATAAACCTGGAAGCTGTTGACAGTAGTAGTTTCCATGCGCTCTGGCACTGATTTTGTGCCTCCACTTGGAGCAGGGGAACAGAGCAAAGCTGTCCCCAGGAGCCTGAGGGGTCTGTGGGGACAGGAATGGCAGCCCTGCAAAGCAAAGTGGCTTTGATGTCTCTACGGATGGACAAGGTGCTGATCTGCCTTTAGTTTGGGTTGAGGGAAGTGACTTCTATCTTCCCCTTTGCACTTCAGGAGGTACAGAATTTTAAGAGATAAATTTGACCTGAATGCCTAACAAAAATAAGCAGTTTGAAGGCTGGATTTGCTGTATCCTGGTCATGACAGGGAAATTCAGGTGCAGTGGTAAACATGGTGAGGTTGGCCTTCAGCACTGGCTATCAAATTGAAGATCAACATGAAATCACTTCAAACACGTGTGTGGTGTGAGAGACTTTGTGGGATTGTTCAAGGGAAGCTGCCTAGGGAGCCCAGGACTGAACTTTTGTCAGAGGAATGAACCCTTATTACCATTCCCTCAGGCATTTATTGTATCTCACATATTTCTGCGCTTTCTTAAAATCTCCATCTCTTGCAGATGATTGCAAAGCCCATGAAATCCTGTGTTAGAGAATTCTGCGTTAGATCCCAAATGAGAAGTACACCAGTGGGACGAGGATTAACACAGCAGCTTTGGATGTGGTGCCACATGGAGATGAAGAACTCACCGTGTGGTGGGAGCAACCTGGGCCCTCCCAGGTCCCCCCACCTCTCCACCCTGAATTTGAGAGGCGTTTTCTATTGAGTTCATAAAAGAAGCACCGCACAGAATCCCCTGGCCGTGGCAATAGATTCAATCAGTCTCAGCCCATTAGCTTAACTAATCAATAGCTGTAAGTGCCGTAATGCTGTCTTCTACTTCATCACAAAAGCTGAAAACTTACAGGAGGCCACGTGTAATTACGGGCACTTTCTCCATTAACTTCAGGAAAATTAAACAGCCAATATTTGGGTGTCTGGCAGGTTACTTCTCTCAGGAAAGCTGACACATCCAACTCTAACAGAGCTGATTAATGGGAAAAAAAAGCGCACATTTTTTGTCAAGGCTTCTCATGACGTTATCACGTCACTGTAACCCCAGCAGCTCAGGATATGCTGTGGATGGCAGAGCAGCTGCACTTTGTGTTGCTGGCCTCAGCTGCAGGGACCTGAGACAGAGAAATGTCCCTGGTTTGGAGTGACTGCAAAAGATCCCTTGCTCTGGAGTGAGAAAATCCTTGGTGAAAATTGCAAGAAATAACACTAAGAGGAAAAAAATCCCACAACCAATAGTAATAGTAATTAATTTTAATAGTAAACAAACCCAACAACAATAAGAATACTCTTCACAAATTTTTTTGGTTGTTCCCATGCTGTAAATCTTCTGTCTGGAAAAAAGGTAGCTCCAAAATTTTATATTAAGCTCCCTTTAAAGCAGATTCTGCCTCTGGGAAGCCAAAATGGACCACATTTGCATTTTTGTGCCTGAAGGCTGGAGGCTGAACCTTTAACCCTGCCTTACCAGCAGCATTCCAGAGCGGAGGAGTACATCATCCACAGCACAGATCTCTCCACTGGGCTCTGAGTTGTAAAACTCATTAACTGTAGCAAGACTGTGTTTTTTAAATTATTATGTCGTAACTGATACACTGTAACCAATTCCAGTTCTCTTTGCCTTTTCATGTACTCTACCCATCCTTGTGTATCCAAATTTGAAAGATATTCCCTGCTGCCTTCCCCCACTCTTCCCAGTTCCCTTGGAATCTGGATGTGACTGCAACAGGAGGACAAGCACCCCGAGCATGGCCAGGAGGTGACTCCTATCACTGAAATCAGGAGCAAATCCTGAAGTGCTTCTTTGTCGTATTGACGTCGCCAGGGCTTGTCGGAGCAGAGACAAAATCAAACCCAGGTGAAACACCAAATATCATCTGCAGAGCAGGCTGATCCCAGGGTAGAGATTGCAAAGAGAATTCCTGCTCAGTAAAAGCATGAATGCACCCATATATAAAGAAACACGGAGGCTTTTGTCTGTGGGAAGATGAGGGGTGAGTAGGGATCAAAATAACAAGATGGCAATGTAGCTTTCTAATAAAAGCCTGACGTCTTTAGAATAACGGTCCCAGGTTTATTTAATCAGGAAAATAGCTGGGAGTTTAAATAACTTGCAATATAAAGCCTGCACAAAGGAGAGAGTGAGCAGGCTGGGTTGGATGTGTCCCTATCTTGCAGGAGGATGTGAATTTGAAAGAAGCAGCAACACTTGAAAACTGCCTACAATGGCACCAGCTGGATTGAGGGCAGAGATAGAAATGGTATTAAAAAAATATTATTTCCAGCAGCAGTTGCAGGCCCAGAGGGCAGAAAGGGAAGGGAGAGCAGGGATCATGGAAAGAGATAAGAGGGCAGGTGAAGGCACCACGCCAGGAGTGGCGATTGCTGGGGCTGTGTCACGAGAAGGAGCTCTAAGGATGCACTCAGCCACTGAGCTGCCTCCTTCCAGGTCTGCCCAGTGCAAGCTGACAGCCAGGCTCCCTGCAGGCATCCCTCACCGCCCTTCCATCCCACACATGGCCTTCCAAAAACTCCTTTTCAGACATAATTCTTCACATCTGGCTCCAGAGCAAATAAATACACCTTCAGTTTGAGGCTTGAGGGGACGACTGTCATTTCTTTGGGAATGGCTTTTCACAGAGGGGGGCAAATCCACAGTACTTCTAGGGTAGCTTTAAGATGGCCTTTTCAGCATCTCTTGCTGAAGAATGAACGGACTCTGCAGGGAGGAGCTTGCAGTCAAGGCTCCTGTTGGCTCCAAATTAAGTTGTAATTAAAAAAAAATTAAATGACGGCACTACCCATGAAAAGCTTTTGTACATTTTCACTTGAGCAATGTTATAGCTCTGTGTCAAGGGCTTCTGCATGATCCATGTACCTTGCACTGATAAGTACTAGCAAGGAAGCAGTGCTTTTGTACTGATATTTCACTGTGAAATCCCACATTTGCAACGTCTTTTGGCAGTAGGTGGTACACTTAGCTCCAAAATTACTATATTAGTTCAAACTGTAGTTAAAAAAAAAGTATTGTAAATTAAAGCATGGCTGTGTTCAAAGCCAAGCTTTGGCATGGCTTTGGAGAGCAACTTTTTGCACTGGTGATAAAGGCAGGTGGTGATACAGCAAGGGGGAATGGTTTTAAACTAAACGAGGCCAGGCTTACATTAGATGTTAGGAAGAAATTATTTTCTGTGTGGGTGGGGAGGCCCTGGCACAGGTTGCCCGGGGAAGCTGTGGCTGCCCCATCCCTGAAAGTGTCCAAGGCCAGGTTGGACAGGGCTTGGAGCAAACCTGGGATGGGGGAAGGTGTCCCTGCCCATGGCAGGGGATTGGAACAAAATGGTCTTTAAGGCCCCTTCTAACTCAAAGCATTCTGTAATTCTGTGACCATACCAGACTCTGATGGGTTGCAGACCATCTCACTTTCCACCTGGAATGGCCACAGAGTCCCAGGGTCTAACTGCACATGACGTTGTTTGATCATAACATCTGGCATTAAAACAAGAAAGGTGAAACCATTATTAACAGCAGTTTGCAAAACTATCACTCTGTTTCTGTGGTCCTGCCTGCAGCTTGTTTTGTGGCTGTGAGTTGCACAGTGCCATTAAAACTCGCTCTGCTGGGTGTACTTGCTGAGAATGAAGGGCTGGAGAGGCCAAGGTCACGGCAGAGCAGCCCCCTCTGGCCAGCCATGCTGCTTGCAGGATCACTTGATCTTTATTTTTTCTTATTCCTCCACTTCTGACCCATTGTTGGGCCTGGGAGAAATAAAAACAGCATGAGCTGAGCTTCACCTCCCACCTGTGCCCCAAGGGGAGGCCCGGGGCCAAACAGCTCCCCTGAGAACACGCAGTGCTGCTGAGCCCTCTTCCCACACAGGCGCTCCTCAAGCTCACTGGCCCTCTCTTTCCCCACAGATTCTCATTAGCAACCTGTGAGAACATCCCACCATTGTCATTAAGTGGGCAGAAGGGGCAAAAACTTGTGGGTTGTAAGGAAAAATGGAGGAAAAAAGGGCAAAGAAGAAGAGGGAAAGGCAAGTGACTGGTGTGGAGATGCTGGGTGCAAAGCCCCATTTCCAGAATACTGCCTTCTGTCTCAGGAAGCAGAATCTCTTCAGAAAGAAGTATGGAGAGTTTTAGATATAAATGTTGCCATGGCAACGCAATGCCCAAAGTGGCACCCGGGCTCTGTGCAGACACTGGGGGGTGCCACCCCTGTGCTGGCACTGCCAGCTGCCACCAGCCCAGCACCCCACAGGCCCAAAGGCCTGTTAGGCCTGAATAAACCTGATCTAAAGGATACTCTTTACTAGCTCGGGGTGATTTATATGTGGGGTTTTGGCATGACTGCTGGCTTACAAACATCTGAACTGTTCCTCATGCAGACAACTTCCTGCAAAGATTTTGATTATGAGAGTTGTAAGCAGCTACTGCCATCGGAGAGGAGCGAGTGTGCCTAAACCCTTTCCAAAGCTTAACATAAGTTCCCACAGGAAGAGATATGAAGGGCATGAAAATGTTACACTTCAAGCAGAGAGATTTCAGAGGCATGTGAGCCACGCCAAGGAGTTCCAGGCGGAATATTCAGTTCTCAAATTATGCTGTGACGGCAGGCGCCGCTCCCGCTGCATTGCCATGTCAGAGCAGGGCACAGGCAGCACCAGAGCCATGTGCTCAGGGGGATGATGCCTTTCCAAACACAGCCTAGAAGAAAGCCCTTCTAATTTTGGTTGATTGCTTTTCAAGTGTGGCTTGTTCAGATCTTCTTTGTCGCACCAGCTCTTGAGGGAACGGCTAGAGGAGGCAGAAAGGGGAAATTAGTAACGTGGGGAAGATGCCAGTGGGAAGTGGATATTGCACAAATATAGCAAAGACAGTGATCTTTTGAGCCAGGAGTATTTGTTTTGGAAAAAACAGCTATGGATGTTACAAGTGAAAATTATTTAAAACATGAGCAGGTATTAAGAGCTGCATGACTTCTGTCTCACTTCCTGCTTTTGTCATCCATGGGTCTGAAGCTCCACAGAGTCAGCCTGGTACCAGGGGCAGCCCCTCATGGCAGTCTCTGGAAAAAAATGCACAAGCTGTTATTTTTCATTTATAGGGGGTTGAGTATTTCTGTCAGTTCTCTCCTCATATCACTGCATCTTCAAAAGAGAAAATAATTATTCCCATACAAAATTAAAATACCCTAAGAACATTTTTTGGGGGGGGGGTTTTGTTGTTTTTTTTTAATTTTTTTAATGAATTATTTTTGCTTCCCAAAATGTGTAGAAAACCTTAATCAGCAGCAAAAGAGGCACACAAAAAAAGCCATCTCCTCTTCCCTGGCATAACTCTGCTTTCCCATAACATCAATAACCTGAGCCAGGTCTTTGCTGAGTCCTTCATGCTTCTCCAGCACAGAAAAAAGTTTCTTGGCATAGATTGCAGTCCCCAGGAAAAAAAGAGCTGCACTCAGGGCTAGCAAGAAGCTGGAGGTTTTGTGTTTTGTCCATGGCTGCTCATGGCTTCTCAGGACAAGAGCTGCCCACTCTGGATGATTTCCAGCAGCATCTCCTTCTACCACTCCTTCTGCTGTGGAGCACCTGTTGGTGAAGGTGTGACCATCCTCAACCACCTCCAAAACCAGGTACAGTAATGAAATCCCCTTAACCAATTTTTTTTTCAAATTGAATTTCTTTCTTCTTTCTGAGATCCATTCAATTAAGAATTTCAGTTTCAAATTGCTAATTGAAATGCTCTAATATTTTTGGGGTTTTTTTCAGTCTGGGAATAGAGCACTGATTTGATTCACTAATTGCAAGCCAGAAATTTGGAGTGCTCCATAGTGAGATATTTCACAAACAATTTTTGGTTCAATTAATTTCAGGAACGGGAAAAGCAAAATTATTTTATCTAAGGCATACATTTGTAAAAATTTAATCTGTTCTTCAGATACAGTGGGGAAGATAAAAAGACATATTTGCTGAACAAATGGTTTCTCAGTAGCCAAGTTCAGGTTTTGCCTGTCGTGGTTTCTCAGTGTATTATGACAACAAAAGGTGAAATACAGCCAGGTATTAATTTTTTGCTTCTTTTTTCCCCCTATTTTTCTTTTATTATTGTCTGTTTAAAAAACATTTGGACAATGTCCTTAACAAGATGCTTTAACTTACAGCCAGCCCTGAAGTGTCAGTTGGATTAGATCAACATTGCAGAAGGAAACATGCATTTCCAAATTAAATCTTCTCCTTCTCTTCCTCTTCTCTTCCCTTAAATCCTCACCCAGATCACACAGGAAACTGATGGGGTGCAGCTGTGGGGAGAGCCCTGCACCCAGCCCAGGTGCTGTAGGTGCCCAGACCCAGGGCAGAGAGAGCTCAGCTCCCCCAGGGCAGCCCAGTTTGCTCTCAGGAGCTGCAGGAGGGAGGGTGGCTGTGGCAGGGCCCCTCTCCCCCTCACAGGGAAGCCCACACCCGTGGCCATGTATGTGTGCATGCGAAGCTTTGGAAATTTCCATTTTAATAAAAGTAACCTTGGAGGAGCATGAGCAATAACCTGTCTGTTCTTTGGCACTGACAGTTCAGTTGTCCTGAAAAATGAGATTTTGCTAGCCCAGCGCAGCACTCCTGTTATCATCCCCGGCTTACATCAGCGTGCTTTATTAGGAGACAGCAGAAATAATTCTTCAGACATTAAGCAACGTCTCGCTTCTGCTTTTATCAGGCTGGCCGAGTATGATTACATCAGATGCAGAGGTAAGCCAAATAAACTCCTGGATCTTTGGGCTCAGATATTTGGTCCATCTACAAGTGCTTTGAAATGTGGTTACAGGGTAGAAATTAGGTAGTTCCTGGGCAGCCTTTCCTGCTCCTTCTCTTTCCAGTTTCCTAGGTTTGACCCCATACTCTGTATTCCTGTGTTATATTAAGGCAGGGGACATTACACGTGGATCCATCCCCTGCTTGCTCCCCAGCTCAGCTTTTCTCAGCTGTGACTCCGGGCTCTGGTCCCTGCTCCAAAGGGATGGGTCTTCCCCCAGGGGAGGGTCACTGCAGCCATTCACCTGAGGGATGGTCTGTTCTGGGATTTCCATCCCTTCTGAGGGAAAATCAACATTGCACAGCCTCAATCTCCTGGATTCCCATGTAGGCAGCAGCCATTCCCAATACCCTGCTGGTACCCTGGCTTTTGCTGACTTAGAGAGGACTTTTCAGTTCTGGAGGCATCAACAGATTCACCAGTTGCCGCAACTCTTCTAAATCGTCAGTGGATATTTTTTTCCGCTATTTCCACCTCTGCCGTGGGAAAATTGAGGCTGTTGGAGCTTGTGCATCAGCAGAGCCTGTGGGAAATCCTGTGCTGCTGCTGGGCAGGGCTGTTGGGCATCCTGGGAGCCTGGAGCAGGGCATGATCCCCTCCTCCTTTCCTCCACCAAGGTCTGGCTCCCAGCATCACTTGGAGCATACCTGGAGGAAAAGACTTCAGTGATGCATTTGGACCAAGACCATGACCATTAATTCCTTTCTCCTTCCCAGGGTATAAATTTTCAGCCCAAACCCACACAGATGTACTCCAGAGAAGGAAATAATCTGCAGATGTTGGCTGTTCCCAGCTCTTGACTCACCTAAGGGGCCAGTGACAACTACTTGTGTCCTTGCCAGGTTCCCAGGGGGACTTGTCTTACCCACAACTTTGTATTTCAGTATTATTCTGCCTCAAAGTTGGCCAGGTATCTACAGAGCAGTGAATTGTCCCTTGAGCTGTCATGACAGAGAGATATTTAATATAATAGTAATTATTTCCCAAATACAAATGCCCTCAGGGCTTGTAGGATTTCCTTGCAATAACTCAGCCTCCTGCTGTATAGGGCAGTGCTGTATACAGGGGGACACATGGTAGAATGGGATAGGAAGGTGTTTTTTCATTAATAAATATTAAGAATCTGTGTCTGCGCCATCCTTGGAAGGGTCTGAGGCCAGGCTGGATGGGGCTTGGAGCAGCCTGGTCTGATGGAAAGTGTCCCTGCACATGGCAGGGTTTGGAATGAAATTATCTTTAAGGTCCTTTCTAACACAACTATTCTATGATTCTGTGATGATTCTACGATGTCAAATAGTGTACAACCACCCTAATGAACAACCCCATAGATCTGCCAGGTCTGTGTGCGGCCAGCTCCTCTGCAGGGTGTCACTTTACAGAAGGATTCTGGGCTCCATCCTGGCCCTTGTCCTTCTCTGCTGGTTCACAGCCTCTGGCCCTGCCCTGGGCACAGGGCTAGGCAGTGGTGCAGCATCCCCAAATTCCCAGAGTCCCTGCACCAGGGCGGCACTGAGCACACATCACACTGAAATGGCTGGGATTTCACTTACATCTCACTGAATGCATCCCCAGGGGAAATTAAAGAAGAAAATTAACAGCAGCATTTTTTGTCTTCATAATGCACTTAAAAGCACCAGACGCATATAATCCTTATTTTTGGCTCTCTAAACTTAGGCTTTCATATTAAATGGCAACTGGCACTTGGAAAACCCATACTTAATGCTCTGCAGAGAGAAAAAAGTGTGGGCCAGATGCATTGAGTTTTTTTTTTCTTTAGACCAGCTTGCACAGCTTTGGCTGTACCAATTAATATACAGATTTCTAGAGCTGTACAGAAAAACCAAACACCACTGATCTTGCTGTTCAGTTATGTTTGAACAGCAGTGCTTATCAGCAGCACAGAGCCAGGACAGGGTTCCCTGGGTGGGAGCTGCGGCTGCAGAAGGGACATTTGCTGGGACATTTCAAGCCGGTAGAAGCTAGCTTGATTTGTGGCTGAAAAGGTACTTAGGGTTTCATTTTCCTCAAAACACCCCTTGAAAATAAAGTCATTGAATTAGAGAACCACAGAGTGGTTTGTGTTCAAAAGGACCTGAAAGACCACCTAGATCTGAGCGTCCCACCATGGGGAAGGAAGTCATGATTGTTGATTTGAAAAGGCAAAACTATTGCTGGTCTCCCCATTCTGCCTGCGTGGATTTGGCACCCCTCTTTGAAGCACAGAATCACGAAATATGGTAGGTACTAAACACTGTGACATTGCTGTTCCTGGTGAGATGCTTGGTAAAGAGCTTTGTATCTCATTCCCTCAAACTGGTGAGGAAATGGTGCTGTGAACAGAGAGAGAAAAAATTGCAGTGGGTGTTGCCCTCACACACAGTCATCGTTGTGGCTGAACAATTTTAACTGTTGATATGAAATCTTCATTTGAGTAAACTCTCAGCTAAATGTCAAGCTGCAGCCATTCTCTCTGTAACTGTGCCTTTGAAAGCATCGTTATTAATATTACTGGTATTATTTTATATTACTTTTGTCATGTGAACAGCTCATTTCTCCTTGAACAGTTCATTTCACTATCTAACTCCAGAAGGAATACTTCATTTAACTTTAAAATAATTCCTTCTTGCTAAACGTGGAGAAACAAAGAATAATTTGAGGTACACACAGGGCAAACGTGTGGTGCCCTGAACACCAAATCACAATGTGATAGCAGACACGGGTCAATGGTTTTATCCATACTCACATTCCTTGGGATAAAACCGCTCCTAACAGGGCTGCAGGGGGTGCACACAACCTGGAAAATGCCTCCTATTGCTTAAGCTCTGGAAAGCAAGAGATAAAAAGAATATCTGCTGGCAAAAAAACCATCTAAAAAATGCAAAGTTATCTATAGTGGAAAGGTTCTATAGGCAAATTGCGAACTATGCTGCCCATCGCCACACACTGAGACGATTATTTCCAATTTGTCACCAGCGGCATTTCCTATATTCCACTGGCAGGGCTTCATCTGTCACCCCTTCTCTAATTAACTCGGGGACAGAGCTCTGTGTCTGGATGTCCCACGGCAGGGTGGCCGTGCCGGGCGTGTCCCGGGGGACAGCTGCTGGGGACGGCGCCGAGAGTGGACGCGGACAAGGCAGGGCTGGAGCTGTCCCTGCGCCTCTGCCACACGAGCTCCCGGCTCTGCCCGCTCCTTCCTCGGGCAGCAAAACCTCGGCCGTGACGCGGCCCCGGGGGTGGGACGGCAGCCGCCGCTGGGAATGGGGCTGGATGGGGAGGAGGCTGATGGGGAAGGGGCTGGGCTGGGAGGTGGCCGGCTGGCAGCACATCCCAGGAGCTCAGCAGCATCGCTCCCACATCCCTGAGGGGCACAGAACAGCCCAGGTAAGTTCGGCTGCCTGGGAGCAGGTGCCGAGCGCGCAGGTTCCCTCCGAGAGCGATCCCGCTTTCGCTGGCGAGCGGCGGCACACGGAACGCTGTGGTGATAAACCCAGCTCCCACTGCAGACAGGTTACAGCTTTGGCCACCCTCACTTTGTTTGCTGGTTTCACCGGGAGGGTTTGTAGGTTTTTGTGGTGAGTTTAAAGCAGGTTTCGCTCTGCTGGCGCCGGCGCAAAGCAGGGACGGATCAAGTGACCGCAGCATAAACAGTGTCCGCTTTCAAAACTCCTCAGTCTTTCCAGGGAGCCACGGTTAAGTTTCGATTATCACTGAACGGAACATGCCCCAGTGAACATCATTACCTTACAAGTTTCCATCGGCCTAATTCAGAAAACAGTCCTTTTCTTTCTTCTCTTTACTCATTTTTAAAGTTAACTGGCTGCAATTCAAACAGCAAAAAACACAGAATGAAATGAATGGGGCAAATTCCAACAGCCAAAAGGGTAATGAAAGAAATGAGACAAATTCCTTGAACTGCACCCAACATGAAAATGAATCTCGGCTGCTCATTAGAGACTGCTGAGCAGGGGATGTTGGCAAATTAAATCATGGGAAGTAGAGGGAGGCACAGAAAAAAGGGTTGATTATCTAAATCTCCTCTTATAAACTGCAAAATATTTTTTCAAGATTGAAGGTAGTAAAAATATATTAGTGTCAAACAGCAAAGCCTCCTCATGCACTTAAAAATAAAAAACAAGGAGTCAGGCATAGCAAAGGAATGGGTAAACACAGAATACACCATTGTGTTTTCAGGGTGGGTTAGCTGTGAGTAATTCTCATCCAAGGTACATCCAGGAGATTTCTTCCTTACTGTCTCTGGAAAAATTCCCACTTGAATTCCCTGGCTAGTTCAGATGTTGTTGGGTGTTTGAGCGGTGCTCCTCTGGGTCAAGGAGGCGTTGCCTGTCAGAGACTGACAGAGTTTTTGAAGCTCTCCCCTCTACTTGTTACCAGTGTTGTACCAGCTTGTTTTGCATTACTATTCTTTAAAATGCTCATTCTTGCTATTTTTTCACTTGAAAGCATCCTTGCTGCCTGAGAAGGTGGGGAGCAGGCGGTGTACCAGAGCCAGTCTGCTTTGGGGGCAGTATGGGTGGAAAATCAACCTTGGGACCTGCTCCAGAGGTCACCGCTGCTCTTTGGGACTGCCCCAAGGAGAGCAATTATCTGGCATTGCTAATCGATTATGAATGCTCCACCACTGCCAATGGCTCTGGTAGCAGCACTCACTGGAGGAGGTGAATTGTTACCAAGCTTCACCCTGCACCTTCCTGCAGGAACCTTTGGGACGTGAGGAGATTTGGCCCATGGGCTGCAAAACCAAAACCTGTCACAACTTGGATGTTAGCTTTGTCACAAGCAGGGAAGGAAAACTGGCAAAACCAAGGAGCTGTTGTTGTCATTGGAAAGGGGACAGGAGAGGAAGGTGGGCAGCTGCTCAGCATGATGGCTGTCCCTAGAAATAGTCCCTAGAAATAGTCCTGAGAAACAGTCCCTAGAAATAGTCCTGAGAACGAGTCCTGCAAGCAGCAGGAAGAGAATAAGGTGATGGTCAGGCAATGTGGATATACCAAGAAGGAATTGTTCCAATGAACTCTGTTATTTGATGTGCAGCTGACTTAAGGGGGGACTTGAGCACAACAGAGGCCAGATTTATAATTCAAAGTGATAAGAGAAGCAGTCTGGAAAAAGCTCCTGATTTGAATTCCAGTGGTCAGGCTGGTGAGTGAAGGCAGCGGGTGCAGGGTCTCAGTGGAGCCAGGGAAGCCATCCTGGCTGCGCTGGGAGCCAGGAAAACCAGCAGCTAGCAGGGCTTTGTGCTGCACTTCAGCATCAATGGGCTTTGGCCGGAGGCACTCCAAAGGGAGCTGTAAAAATAACAAGAGGTTATTTTTGGTTATTCTGGGATGTAATATCTGCAGGAAAGCCAGAGGGGATGGTAAGAGACACTGAGGAAAGGAGGTGTGTCCCTAAACATGGGGCCCGTGAGGAGGGAGAGGCTCCCCTTTCTCCTTGCCAGGTAGGACAAGATGTGATGGACTTAAACCGCAGTTTAAGAGAGGATAAAAACATCTTTGTGCACTTTCTAAGGTACAGTCTGACACTCCCCTGGTGACACTCATTACTTTCCCCATTCCTGATTCCCTGTAAGCTTGGTTTAGCAAAACATCAATTCCAGTAACTCACGTGGCTTTGGTGAATTAGCTGCTTAACCCATGGGAATTGTACCATTATCTTCAGAAGAACTAGAAAAACAAAGTGCATTTATAAGGTTTTTATTGTTTTCACCCCACCATCAGCATTCCCTTTAAGAACATCAAAAGATTAAAATACCAGATAGAGACATCTGCCAGCGTCTCTGGAGATGAGTGTTGCACTTTCTTCTTATCCAGACCTAGCCTTTGGAGCCTCTCCATGCCTTCACAAAACAGGATTTTTTTTTTGTATTTAAGAACCATCTAAAGACCCTTCCTCTGTGTTTAAACAGAATCCTGTGTCAGCACAGTTAAAAAATGCTGGCACTTGCTCTGCACAGATTAAAGATGATAAATTACCCTTCACTGCTTGGGCCCCATTTACAGCTTCCATTGCAAGATTGTGCAACACTCGGGGACCTGGAGCAAAGTCCGAGCGCGGGCTGCATTTTTCCCCTGCAGCGCTTCTCATTCCTCCTCTAGCCCCGAGGGACGAGCCTGTCCCCTCCGGCACCCTCGGGACGCCAGCATGGCATCACCCATGAGGAGCTTGCTCGTCGATCCTGCCAGATACGTGCAGTCCTTCCGCCTCTTCCTGGAGAGGTCCACGGAGCACCAGAGCATGCAGCAGTTCGTGGAGGGGCAGCTGCCGGCCGTCATAGCGAGGTAACACCCAGGTGACCGCCCCGGGCCCAAGGACGGCCATGGCCACGGCCCCGCGGTGGTGCTGGCCCCGGGGGGCTCCCTGTGAGCCGCGGATCGCTGCTCCCTGCCCGGCTGGCGGCCTGTGATAGCGCTCGGCTGGGGATTCCATCTGCACATTCGGGGGCTCTCCGGGACCGAGGCTGCCTGGCGAGGAGGAGGAGATAAGGCTGCATTGTTTCCCGGCACACAAACACAGCTGGCCCCGAATCAGCTCTGAAATGCAGTAACAGATACTACGTTCTAGCATCAGACTTGATTGAAAGCAGCTTTCTAGAAGTAATATTTTCAGGTGATATTTTGGGTTTCTCTAGGATGGCTGGATCATGGCCCTGCTTTGCCTGCCAGTGCGTGTCCTTTGCTGGACCCCTCACTTTGCAGGCTGGCTTGGGAGCAGGCAGCCAGCATCAAATCCTGGCTCTGGGGAGACTCTTCTCAGGACTCAGGGTGTCATGGCTCTGCCAAAGCCTCACTCAGGGATTTTAGGAGCATCACACTCTCCTGTCTCCCTCCCCATTTTGCATAATGCAAAACTTCTACAAATAATTTTTAACCTGCTGGTCCAGCCCCAGAGGGCTCTCTGCTCCTCTGAGCACGGAGAAGGCGTGTGCTTGCTTCTGCTTGTATTCCCTCACGACAAAAGCAAAATGCCACCCCTACAAATTGCCAAAATAATTGGAAATCACCAATATCCAAAGGGAAGAGTTCTGAATCTGATCCCTCCTGCCCACTCTCAGGCCTGCCTGTGTACACACACATTGCATTTGGGTTTTGCCCTGCAAATTTCAGCCTTAATAGGATCTCCAGTGTCTCACATCATGCATGGAACCCTCTCCATTGGGCAGCTCTCCTAAAATGTATAAATAATGTTTTTCAGTATTGGAAATGGGAAGTCTACAATCAATGTTCTAAGCGTTGGTAGTGGAGCAGGTATGTATGGACTTCAATATTGTTATGTTTTTTCTATTTTCTTTTCTTATTTTTTCTTTTTTTTTTTTAAAGAATAGAGGACTAAAATTTGCAAAAGGAGCAGAATGGGAAATAAGTCTTTCCTTGATAAGTCAGCTCCAGAGGACAGGTGGTGTTAGTTGTGTGTGACCACATCATCTGAAAACAGCTTGTGCCTCCCCACTCTGATTCCTCTATGTCCTCCACAAAAGACTCACCTTCTACACCATCACTCCTCAAAGGCAGAGAGAAGCTTGAACTGCTCCATGGGGTCTCTACACTAAAGAAAGAAAAAACAACCAACCAAAAAAATAATTTAAAAAAACCCAACAAAACAACAAAACCCAAACAAGCTAATATCTTAGATTCCTCAGAATACTGCATTTTAACCTGCATTGCAACTATTATCCCCTGTAACTTTGTTGAGGTGGTAACTCCCATCACTGCTATGTAAGAGCCATGGCTGAGCTTTATGTTGCCTGTATTTGCTGACCACCATCAGTGTACAAGCTCTTCCTGGAGCTACTCTCCCCCAAAACACTGGACCTGAGCATGAGCTCCAGAAGAAATCCAGAAGAAATCACAAAAAATAAGTCTTTTATCTGATGTTCACTGAGTAGAAAAACAATACCAGTAAGATCAAGTGGCTTCTTTTCATTAAAGTCTTGCTTAAGTGCTCCCATAATTAAAACCTGTGTTTCCTTCTCTGCCCATTAAGTCACCACACTTAAATTTTATATGAACAGTTAATCTAGTTTAAATGCTGTAGTCATACCATCGCCAAAGATTAACCTCGGTTTTGTCAGTCTCTCCTCCGTAGAGTAATTGTATGTAAATGGTGGGCATTAGTTATAAAACAGACCGTGTGACAGAGCAGGAACATTGTTCTCCAAAGGAAACCATCACATTTTTCTGAAAAAAAAAATAAAAAAAAAAAAAGAAGAAAAAAGAAAAAAAGAAAGATGTTTTTAACAGGAACTTTGCTTAGTGGGGTACTTCACTCCCTGGCCAGACAGTCCAGCTTGCCATCGATCAATAATGGGTAGGCAAAAAATGTAAAAATGCCCAAATCACCCATCCCCATCACTCACTGTTTGCTCTAACCACGGCTCAGGAGGGAGCCGATCCCAAATCCCTCCAGCCGACCCTGGCTGGTGCGGGAGGGCAGCGATGGAGCTGCTGGCGCGACCCCTCCCGCCCTTGCGCTTCACAGGGAGGAGGCACGAAAGGAAAGCGTTTCCTCTCCGCTTTTCCACTTCGGGAGACGGGAACCCATTAACTGCAGCATCCTATCCCATTACACCCGCCCGAGCACCGCGCCCGCCTTCGCTGCAGCCGCTCCTTATTAAGTTCACACTCCAGCGCGCCGCACTCTGTACCTTTAAAACCCATAAAAGTCATCAGCGCTGCTATAAAGTAGCAACTGGGCTATAAACTATCCCGTTACGTAAAATGTTTAATTAGAAACTTAATGGCGAACATAGTGGTAGCCTTTAAAAGGTAATTGTGTTGGAGAGTTTAAATAATTCGGATAGCCTAATTGCCAAATTGTTGATAATGCAAGCTGCCACCGATCTGACTGTAAAATGCCTCGGGACACTTGTTTGCATATAAAAGAGCTCAGTGAAGTCAGTTAAGGCTGTGGATTAAATTATGAATCAAGGGGGTGGGTTTTTTGGTTAAAAACAGTACAAGGGTGATTTGGCCACACAAAAGCAGAAGGGAATAAATTAACCTATCTGCATATGGAAACATAAAATTCAATATTGGTTTTTTTAATCGGGACCTACACAGCCATTTCAAAAGACTCAATCATTTTATATAAAGTTGGTAAAGAAACCAAAAATCAAACTATTGCAGTAGGTAATTACAAATTCTGTGTTCCCAGATTTTACCATGGCAGATTACAGAGTACAGGGCTTGCAGCGATAGCAAAGCTGCAGCTATTTCTGCTGCCTCAGAAATTCAATTTCCCTCCCTCAAAGAACATGCTTCCAGAGATGCCATGTGAATGTTGGTGTTGCTGGTTGCTTTAAGAAAGACACAAGTCTGAAAAAAATTCAGCTCTTCCTCACTTTGTAGGTTATGTCCTCTGGCCACTAATGAGCAATTTAGTGCCCAGTGCTTTCCTTTTGTTCCTCAAATATTCTGCAGGATGGAGCCAATGCTGAAGTGGTGGGAGTCCAGGGGCTCTGACAATGATGAGGATGGGCAGGGGCCGTGCAGATCCTCCCTCCCCAGCCCCTCAGCAAGGGCCCGTCTGGCCATCAGGGTGGTCTTCCGTTCAGTACAAAACTTTGTTCATTTGTAGGAAATTTAAAAACATGGAGTTTTGTGCAAGCACAAGTAAATCTTCCAGGACAAAGCTCAATATTTACTTGCAACACGATCCCTGGATCTATTATTCACTGTAGTTACCCTCTGTTTCACTCTTTCTTACATTAATTTATTCTGCTGGTTTTGGTGGGTTTTTGCCTAAAATCTATCCAAGCACAATAAGCAGAGGTTGCAGAAAGCTGAGCAAGCCAGCTGGGATATCGTCCCTGGACCCATGCCTCAGTCAGAAATATCATCCCCCTGAGCTTCCTACATTGCAGATGGGGTGACGTGGCTGACAATGACAGAGCTATTTTTACATTTTGAAATCTTGGATCTTACCAGTACATCCATCAATAAAATAATTACAGCTGGCCTGAGCAGTGTTTAGAAAGAACTCCTCCTCAACAAAAAACATGAAATACAGTTATCTCCGGGGAATTCTGTATTATTCTGTAAGCAAGGGTTAGCTAAACACAAATGGTATGTGCTCTATTCATCATTCTTTTGGGAAAAGTCACGGGACAATAAAGACAAACAGATAGGAATATTGTCTCTGATTCCAGTGTAAACACATATTCCCTTTTCCTCCCCCACACGACCTTGTAACCAGTGAGGTGTCTGGCTAAAAATGCTCCTACTGACTCCTAAGAAATCCTGCCAAGTTTGCTGGTGACTTGGAGCCATCAGAACAGGCACCGTGAGAGTCGTGTGGGATCTCCCCATCGAGGTTAGGCCATGTCCAGAAAGAAACAGGTCAAGCATCACTCTGTCTGTTTTTCCCTTGGCCCTGGTGGTGCCAGTCAGAGAGGAGAAAAGAAGAGTTGGGGCTGATATTTGCATTTTTCTCAAATCCTAGAGCTCAGTCTTCAGTTACAACCTACTGAGAGTACAGAGCAGCTGCTTGCACCTGTGTGCTGCGTCTGTACATAAATGGCAGAAAATAATCTGCCAAGCTGGGGATGTGATGGTGGTGGAGATTTCTTTTGCCTGAGCTTTGTTTTCATTCTCTGTTTTGTGTCTCCTGCTTCTCTAGGTGAAATGGACTTGCAGATCCTCTCAAAAATACGAGCCAGGTATCCCGGGGTCACCATCAACAACGATGCAATAGAGCCAAGTGCTGACCAAATCTCCAAGTACAAAGGTATTTTTACGTTAAATAAATTAAATTTACATTAATTATTTTACATGCATTAAAAAGCGTTGAAAGGTGGATGATCCTATGTTCAAATGCCTTCTTGTCAGATCTTTCTCTTAAAAGTTAAAAAAATTCAAAATTTCAGGCTTTTTTTTGGCCATCATTGTTTCTCAACAATGTTCGCTCTCATTAAAATCTTAGTCTCTCGCACTGCAAAGAACTCTGCATGGCAAATGCTTGACTGGATAGACTTTGGAAGATAAACACTGTGGGAAGTGATGGGCAATTGTATGGGAAGGGAGTAAAATCCCTGCATTTCAGAAAGTTTCTCTACTTCAGCTTGCATTGAATCAGGATGCTTCCTCAGCATCAAAGGGAAAATTTTAGTGTCTCAGGGTAGTTCTCTCACATCTTAAAAATCATTTCCAACAAATAACTAAACTTCATGGTGAGGCGCTAAATTAGTTACCAGGCTTTGAAGGAAAGCAGGGGAGGAAGGAAAGACTTTTGCTGTTCCTTTCCTTTCCTTTCCTTTCCTTTCCTTTCCTTTCCTTTCCTTTCCTTTCCATTCCTTTCCTTTCCTTTCCTTTCCTTTCCTTTCCTTTCCTTTCCTTTCCTTTCCTTTCTCCCCCCAGCCCAAAGCTCTAAGCAGCATCCCTGAAGGAAAGCGAAGCATTTTCCGAGGAGGAACGAGTGTTAACGAGGACGCTTTGATCAAACTGCCCTGCGAAGTGAGCATTAAATGAGGACGCACGGTTTGATTGTCACTGGATTAGCTCTTCCAGGAGTCCCGTCGCAGGTGATGCTGGTGTTGAGGGAGGGGACACCAAACACCAGCCCTGGCAGAGCACACCTGGCCGAGAGCGGCTGCTGAACGGATGTGACAGCCGTGAATGAACCTCATCAGCCGAGTCTCTTGCTGGAAACGCTCCAAACCAAAGGAAATACCGGGCTGTAAAACCTACACTGTAAATCTCCCATCTTGCTCTTGCTCAAGTCCTTAGAAATGAAGCATTCACAGTGTGAATCAGTTTGTGGAAGTCAAAGGGAAAAAAGCAACAATCCCTTTCTCCTTGCAGTGAGGTAGCTCAGAATCACTGGAGGCACCAAAGGGTCCCAGGAAAATCTTATTTTTTTATATCTTTCTCTATTTAACACAGACCTGATCTTTTAAAAGATGACGTGCAAAATCACCAGACCTTTTACACTGCTGCAGGTTGAAATGGTGAAGGGTGGGCAACACAGCATCTTCTCTGTTTAAGAGACAGTTTGTGCACTTGAACAAAGAATTTCTGTCCTGTCTGGGCTACACTGGACTGCGTTTGCTCTGAATCCTCCCAGCTGTCCCACCAATTAACTGGCAGTCCTATCTTACTGCAGTGAGTTTCTTTCCAGAAGAAAGTTAAAGAAAATATAAAATGTTGTCCTTATTTTAAGTTTTTATGCTAAACTAGAAATTAAATATTAATCTGAATTTCTTTCTTTAAACTCCCTTATTTAGTAATTAATCATGTCCCCAGTAGCTACCATTAATTAGGTTTCTGAGGCCTAAGATTTTCTGCAGAGAATTAGAAACATTATCCTCATCTCTGAGGATTCAGTAGTTACGTTTTCTGCCTCACCAAATGCTTTCTCTGTGGGAAGGAGAAGCCAAGCTCACAAGAGACACTCCCTACTGGGACGTGCAGTGATGACAAACTCAGGTTTCTCATAGGCTGTGCCATGTGATGGAGGCTTTCCCCAAAGCCTCATGGACAGGCTGTGGCTTTCCTCCATTCCTGGTGGAATCGCTTGGTGGCCACGGCTGGAGTGTTGGTGGCCCCACAACTGAGCTGTGTCACCAGCACACAGGTGCAGGCAGCCCAGTTTTGGTGGCACCCATCAGGTACACAACCAGCTTCTGATGGGGAAAAGAATCTGGGGGAAACCCAGGGGAAAAGGTAGGAAAACTTTTCATGATGGCTTCAGATGAATATTTAGGCAGAAATTTACCATAATCCCATAATGAATTTGCACTTTCTAGAATCTGAAGAAGTTCAAAGGCCCAGCCTGGAAAGCAATTCAGTTTTCTTCCCAGCTCCTCCTTGCAGGCAGACCAACAATTAACTGAACCAGATTGCCCCACATTATTGGTGAGGGGATAGGAGCTGCTTCTGAGTTTAGAACAGCAAATTAAATCTGAACTGCCAGGGCTGGGGCCAGTGCCTGACAAATGGAAGCTAACAGAGTAACAGTGGCAGCATTGCAAGGGGTGGCCCATTTCCAGCCACAGAAGAGAGGAGATAAGCACTGATGGAGCATTTCTCATCTGCCTGACGGGGAAGTGTCCAAATCAGAGCCCAGAAGGAGAAGCATTGTCGTTGGTGGTGTAAAGGCACTGGTCTCAGCAAGCTGTGCTGTTCTGAACATGTGTTCGGTAGCTAAGGCTCAGCCTGCCTTCGGGCCGTGTAAGTTTTAAATGGATGCTGACTCCAGTGAAGCACAGGAACTGAATCAGGGCTGCTTTGTCCTGGAGCAATCCCCAGCGCCAGGCAGCACCGCAGTGAGATGAGCTCCGTATGCCAGCAGATGGACATTAGTATTCCAGCATCCCCACATTATGAAATTATCTCAGTTTTGCTCCCATAAAAACAAAGGAAATGCAGCGATGAGCCCTACCCTCAGTATAACTTATTCTTTGAATCCACTTCTCCAAATTTCTGTTTCCCTCACTTGCTGGTGTGCTCTGTATTGAGGTCTGAAGACACACCATGTGTCACTCCTTAAAGCTCTTTGCTTTAAAACACCATCATCCCTTTTGCCTGAAGCAGTTGGTCAGAACTGTGGGCTTCTGAAAAAGAAGATGGGTCCTTGCTTTTGGAACAAAGCTCCTTCCCTCTCCTACCATCCCGGTTACACAAATTTAGAAGATACTCACTTTCTTTGTCCTTCACATTTTAATTGTGCTTCTGTTCTCAAGAAACCCCTGCTTTGATCCATCCTTGAGCTGCTAACCTGTTTTTATTTGGGGAAAATCCTCCACCAAGGCCTGACTCCTGCTCAGCCATGTGGGTTTTGTGGGACACCTGAGTGCTGGGGCCATTAATTCTTCTATTCACCATGAAATGTGCTGCTTGTGGTCTCATAACAATTCCCATCCCGGTCAATATCTTTTAATTCAGCTTGAGCCAGTCATGGGGAAGAAATTA
>VXBU01009756.1:785772-813405 GCA_013400315.1 Bombycilla garrulus | reverse complement strand
TTACTCAGGTAAACACCAGAGGAGCACAAATGAGGGATCAAAGGGAAAAGCATCAGACTCTGTTAAGATTTTGTCCTATGAAGCCCTCTACAGACTTCTCCTCACACATGGGCTCAAGGTTTTAAATATTCCACTGTTGTGTTAAAGTGGTACCAAAACTCTCTGCCTAAATATGGCTTTTGGATGTATTAAAGCTCTGAGTGAAATCAACCTCATATTTGCAATTGAGATAACTCTGCCCTGCCTTCTCCTCCATTTCAGAGCATGTGGCTCAGGCATCAAACCTCGAGAACATAAAGTTTACCTGGCACAACGAGACAGCTTATGAATATGAAAGTCGAATGAATGCAGAAAAGAAGGATAAAAAATGGGACTTCATTCACATGATCCAGGTAGGAGTCTCTGCAAAGTAAATGTTGTCAAAGACTCAGCTGTTAAAAGTATGCATGAAGTATGTGACCTCATTATCCATTCTTGGGGAAGAAAGGTGAGTTTACTTCCCAGTAATTTGAAGTGCTTTAGCATAAATGAACTGCAAAAATGAAAAGCAGCTTTGAGCACAGTAGTCCTATTAACCAGGCTGTGGGTGGCAGTCAACTAAGAATACATTTTAGCTAGTGTCTTCAAAAGCTCATTGTCCTCTCCATGAAATCGCCTTTGTGTTTCCAAGTTCACTGAAGCCTTCACTGAAGAAAGGCAAATTTCTTTATCTCAGGTTGATGAATGAACATGAGCACGGTCCTGGCAGTGCCAGAGCAGGCGGGGGATGAGCCTGCAGTGTGAGCCCACTGCCCGCCCCTTCCCAATGTGCCTCATTGTCCCTGCTTGTCTGACAGGAGTGCCCCATTTGGCTCCTTTTAACAGCGGTACCAGTTAAAATAGTCACAGGATGGTGACACTGCGTGTCTCTAAGCACCTCTGCTTTTTCCAGATGCTCTACTATGTGAAAGACGTCCCAGCAACTATCCGGTATTTCCACAGCCTCCTGGAACCGCAGGCGAAGCTCCTCATTATCCTGGTGTCAGGTGAGAGCTGCTCCACCAGCACTGCTCACTCAGGAAAGGGCTGTGAGGGCCTTTGGGGTTCCTGCGTGTAGCACAGGCCACGGAGGTGACCGGACATCCCCTGAAACCTGCACACTGAGCCAAAACCCCACATCATGGGCACAAAACACCTTTCTCTGCCCTTCCCCATCCCGCAGCCTGTCCAGTGATGGATGGCAGCAGAGGCCCTGCAGCAGGAGAGGCTCCATCCCGCAGCTCTCACTCACAGGAGCCCCTTCAGCCTCTGCTGTCTGCTGGAAAAGGCTTTCCAGGCTGGGCACTGCATTTTCTCTCTCCCAGTGACTTGTGGCATTAAGCAAACGGCTGCAGGGGGCTCGGAAGTGCCATACAGCAGGTGTTGGAGCACATATGGTTCATTTTCTTTTCAAACTGCCCATTTCCTTAATATCATCATTTTGGGTACAAAGCAGAGTTCTTAGGCTGTTTCAGATCTCATAGAGATGCTCTGTGGTCAATCCAGCAGGAAAATGGTGGAGCAGGGTAAATGACAACCTTTTAACACTGTGGGCAAGGTATGCCAGAAACAGTGCAATGGTGGAGTCTAATTTGACTCTAGAAAGCCTTTAATTTGCCCCAAAAGCTATGAAATTTCAGCTGTGTAAACAGTTACATCTAACAACTCTGAAAGGTATGTTAAGCATTATTTGTTCAGAAGTTTAAGCTTAATTTCTCATTGAATTTGGCCACGGCTGCAAATGTGGTAAGTTCCTTTTATTTTGCTCATGAATGATCCACTATGAAGTGACATTTCTGACCTGAATCTTCCAACTACTTTTTTCCCCAAATGTTTTTTGGTTTGAAGTGCTTTCAAGCAGTTTACAAGAAGAAATCAGTATTTAAAATGATTTAAAAAAACCTGTTCATGTTCTTTAGCTGAACAACAATAGATCATAATATCAGACTATTGCTGATTGCCTGCATGTAGTTAATTAAAACTTTTCTAGTTGCTTAACCTGTCCCTTTGGATATTCATAAAATGCCCACTCAAAATTAAAATACTTAAAGTTCTGAGTTCATGAAAAGTATTTGAAGTCCTCTCTGGGCCAGATGACTGTGTTTTCTGATGGAGCAGAAATTGTTGGGGGCAACAGAAAAGTGGGAGAGAAAAGCAGGAGTCAGAACAGCTGAGAGGAAAGGAAGGGGAAAACCTTAAGGAGAACAAGAGAGTAGAGAGGGGAAGGAAGTGCTGTGAAAATGATCGCTAAAGCAAAAGGAATTACTGAAAGATCATCAGAACAGAGCTCATTTCACAAAAGGTAATGTCATCTCCAACGCAAACACATCAGGAGGCGTTAATTAAGCCAGCCCGGGAGCAGGGCGGTCGGAGAGGGCTGGGGTCGGTCGGTGGAGGCGGCGATCCCTCTGCTCCGGGAGAGCAGGACGGGCAGGGGCTGCGGATCTGTTGACACCGCCTCGCAAACAAAAGCAGCGCCATATGCTGAGCCTTCCGAGAGCCATTATCATAATGCTGCGTTCAGGTAGGGATAATTGCTCGGCTCAGAGACGGCACTGAGTCACACGACACTGACACCAGCACATTTCCTGCAATTAGTGCTCTGCGTTCCATTTCCACCAGGTGAAAGAAAATATTGTAGCCTCTCCTCTAAACACCAAACTGTTTATTTGGCTATAAATAACTGTTTGCAGATAAAGCAGCTGCAAAACCATGAGTAACTGGTTTTAGTACCTAGGGAGAATTATTGTTGTAACTTCCAAGAGCTGCTCATTAGGCTCAAAGTTGTTTTCAACCTGTCCAGTCATTCTGAGTAATCCTTCTAGAAATGATTTACATCATTTGAAATATCTGATCAGAGATCGAGGCTGGGGGAAAATAAAGATGTGAAGATGTATGTGGGGACTTTTTGACTTACCCAGCTGGTTTGCTTTATAAAACGTCTCTTGAGAAGAGGTACACAAGTGTGGACTGCTCTGGCCTCAGCTGGAGGAGGCTCAAGGAGGGGTGCTGGAGCTCCAGGGCAGTGCCCACCCACTCCTGCAGCCCCCAAACCTGAGGAACAGAAGCAGACAGGCAGCCAACTCCACCGTGCCCCAGGACAGCTCTGGAAATATCCCACTTGCAATGATGACAACTGCTAAAAAACCCAGACAACCAAAACTGCTTTCAAATAGCATTATTCCTGAGCTCTGAGTGTTCTTCTGGTGGTTTCTCTCTTAGGAAAGAGTGGCTGGGAAACACTGTGGAAGAAGTATGGGTCTTCCTTCCCTTTGGAAGATCTTTGCTGTTATGTTTCCTCTGCTGATTTGCCAAGGATGCTGGATTCAGCTGGGCTGAAGTACCAGCTCTACGAGATCCCATCCCACATGGACATAACGAGCTGCTTTATTGAGGGGGACAAAGATGGGGAGCTCTTGCTGGACTTCCTGACAGAAACCCTTGACTTTGCCAAAACTGCCCCTCCTGAACTAAAGCGTCAGATAATGGAAGAGTTAAGAAAGCCTGGCTGCAGTGAAATCAGAGATGGGAAGGTGTTCTTCAATAACAACCTGGGTGTAATAGTGATTGAGCCATGAATTAACCAAAGCAAGGAGTTACAAACTGTTAACAACTGAAATGCATTTTTTTTATCTTTTATAAATGGCTTAATTTACTTCAGCACTGATAATGATTTTTGTTAAGAAATGAGTATTAACATGTGTTGTTTTAAGCAAGATTTAATGCTTGATTAATTCTGCACTAATCTATGAAGATGTAACTCACTAGGCAATAAATTGTGCTTTACCATACAGGTGTTGTGCAATCAGCTTTAACCCAGACCATCCACTCAGGCACTGCCGACCCTTTCCTAAGGAATAATCCAGAACTACATGTGGTCCCACCATCTTCATTTGAAAACTCTCTACAGACTAAATAAGCAGGTTGCAATTTCTTGGTGTGACTGGCAGGAGTGCAGGCTCAGAATAACCAACCATTGGGAGGATCTTTGTGACTTCAGGGTCTCATACCTGCAGCTGTGTGAAGGTGGCCTCACAGCTGCATGTTCAATGGTTGCCTGCTCCTGCCTCTGCAGGCATCTCCAGCCAATGGCACTGCTTCCTCTTTCTTGTATTTTCACATTACGATGCTGTGTCTGCAGAGCCATTTGTGTGCCAGGTCCACAGTGGCACTACAAGAGGGAAGCAAGGGAAGATGTTGAGGCCCAGGGTTGGCAACAACTGTCCTGGAGAGGTGGATTTCAGTGGTGAGCCCTGGTGCAAAGTCTTTGTTAGGAGTCAGCTTCTACAGTCACTCAGACCTTCTTTTTTTGTATTTTTAATTAATCACACAATGCTTTTGGTCCTAACCTTCCCCGATGGCAGCCAGGGCCATAAGTGGCCTGTGAGCTTTGTAACAAGGAAAGTGTAAAAATAAACTCTGATACCAAAAGGATTGGTTCCAGTAGGATTTTTTTTTCTTTTTCAATGGCATTTTGTCAGGTAAATCTTTTCACTATACAGGTATTCAGCAAGAAGGGGTTTCACCTCCTCAGCCTCTTCTCCTTGTGAGGCTGTTGTGGTTGATGCATTTGTTTTGCTAAATGATTTTATAGTTTTCAGAGCTGTTTTCTCTCTATGAGGCACAATACATAGTGGGATACAATGGAGTCGCTTGAATGGATTTAACAGCCTGAATACTCGATTTATCCCCTGAGACAGGTGTGATTTCTGCCATTGAAATAATTTGATTCAGTGTTGAAATGGTTCACTTTAGGTAATACTTTAGCTGCAAGGGTTTATGTTTTATTTTTGCACCATATTTCTGATACAATATAGATTATTAATGAAGTGAATTCAAGAGATCATATTGGGCGTAATAGCTGTTTATTTTAGGGCAAGTTATTTGAAACACAAACTTCTCCTGGTGCTCAAATGTTAATTCTGGTGGATTTTAGAATGTTTCCATGATAATCCTCTGTTGGACAGAACAAAATCTATTACCACTTTACCCATTTCTGTGTACAGGCTCCTGCATTAGAGGACCTCAGTATATCTGTGAGCTGCTGTGGCCACAAGCCAGAGCAGGAAAGAAAGAAAATCTCTCATTAGAACAGATTGCTGCACGCATTTCTAATGGGAAACAAATTAAAGTTACATTTATTTTCGTGGCTCTTCTGGGCTGTCAGTGACCTTTTCTAAATGGTGCTTGCAAAGCAGGTGACTGCTGAATAGTGCCACATCAACCCTGTCAGGGGTGAGATATCTCAGGGAGCCACAGAAATGCCAGAACAAAACAAAAAAAATCACTTATCTAGCAACAAAACCCAGCTATAAGATGCCCTTGCAGATCCTGCTGTTTTATTGTTTATCAGACTTAAAAAAACCCGAAAAAAACCAACAAAATGAGAAAAAGGGGTTTTAGCAGTTTTGGAGGAGGCTTGTTCTGAAAATATGGGAGAGAGCTGGAAAGATGAGAAGCAGCAGAACTGATCTGGAGAGAACAGGAGGATTTGACCACACACCCACAAAAAAAAAAAAAATCAGTGTGAAGGCACAGAGAGCTTCTTCCCCTGTTTTGCTTCTGAAGAGAATTTCATTTAAAAATGAGGGGGAAAAATACAGTGAATTCTATTCTGTATCTAGCAACAGCTTGCGTTAAGGGGCTGGGGGAAAACTGAATCAGCAGAGCACCCTTAAGGGATAAATTAGTTTTAATTTTAAATTTGTAACGCACTCACACATTTACAAGAAGTACTTTAAGTATTATTTAGAAGGAAATGAATGTGGGGAAGCACAATTTTATGCTCATTTTACCATAAAAATCGATGGATGTTTTATAAATCTCTCAAACAACTCCCTAATAGAGTGGAGAACCACATTTTCATGCGAGAATCACCCTTAACTGTACAGTGAGACACTGCTAGTCCACAGCAGGGCTGGGAAGCACAGTTTGTCCATGGACTGGGATTTCTGGCAGTCTGTGTCAGGGCCTCACCACCCTCAGGAATTTCTTCTTAATCTCTGATCTAATCCTGCCCTCTGTCAGTTTGAAGCCATTCCCTTTATGCTCTCACTAAAACCATTGTAAAAAGGTCAAACCCCAATTCCATATTCTCCTGGCTTGCACCCTTGAAAAAATAATTTGTAAGCTTTCTACAGAGGTTCGTCGAGAGCAATGGTATTAAACCAGCACAATATTGGCTGGATCAAGTTTGGCTTCAGGACACCTGTATTAAAAATATACCAGAAATGATCCTGAAAGCTCTTCATGCATGGGTGCCCCTTTCTGGCTAAATATGTGCTTTAGATATGACATGTGACCCTGGGTAAATGCAATCCCTAATATTGCATCTCTGTTGTTTTCTCAAAGGTGGCTCTGAGCAGTGCTTGTTTTTAAAGTGGGAGACATTCCTTTTTCTTTTCATTTCATGAGCACATAAAGCTGGAATATACAGATTCTAATGCAGGCACAGGAGAAAAGAGCTGGAAGGAGGGAGGGAGGAGGAGGAAGAGGAGGGAGCCTTTTGAAACAACACGCAAACACCTGGGCCTGCGTCTCTCTGATAAGTAAGCGTGAGCCCGTGGCTCTGATGCTGTGTCAGGTGATTATTTCCCGAAGGAATTCCCGGGGCAGGTTTGCTGTGCAGGGAAGGGAACGTCCATGAGGGAGGAACGGCTTTGGAGCGACGCCTCAAAGGCTGAGGGGAACCACAATGAGGGAGGGAAAGGCTGAGCCCCTCCAAAGAGCCCAGGATTCCTGCACGTATCCCTCCACACCCAACGCATCTGCCCAAGAGCTTCAGGGCTGTTACTTTAAATCATACATAGAAAAATATTCTCAGTGCTCCGTTAATTACTACAGCAAATTGAACAAATGCACTCGCAGCTCGTCTGCTGTCACCATTCCTGCACTGGGGTAATTCATGCTTGCAACCCATGATAGGATTTTTAATGTCATTACACAGTACGGCAAAGTCTTCATTTTTAATAAAAATACAAATGCTAAAATGAAACGGATTAATATCTAATTTTACGTCTTCATTTACATGATGTGCAAAATTATCTTAAATATTTGTTATGGATGAAGCGGCTTTCCACCAATTTAGGCTTTTTTTTTTTCATGCCGGAGAATGTTAACAGAAATTGTAGCATAAATCATTGCCTTGTAGAGTACCAGAAGGTGCATATAAAAACCCATATCTTTACTGCACATATTTCCCATTAACCATAATCTATTAGTAATTGAAGTTCATTACAAATTCTTGTAGACTTTATTGCTATCATGCTGCATGACATAGTGAACCTGGCTTGCATAACAAGAAGTCCTTGCTGGGAAATATCCTATTAACAATGACAGTGCATTTGTCATTGTGATAATAAATCCAAAGCTGCCTGTAGATTATAAATTATTGCGGCGCCATTTCCACTGTTGTCGTTTAAAAGTTTTGTCAGCACTTCCATTTTGCCCCTGCTTTACGGGCAGTTATAACTTGACCATAAAAATCTGCAGCAAGCTGAATCCCCTCTCACAAGGTCTCACTCTCAGAGAGTGTTTCTTCCCCCAGCGAGATTCATATTTCATCCATATGAAAACCTCTGAGGCAGAAGCTGTGTTTGTGACAGATTTTTAGGTTCTGCACTTGCACAGATTTTAATTGGAAAGCCCAGGCCATTTGACAAGTAATTTGTCCATGATATTTCTAAAGATTGTGGTAAAATTAAAAAATTCAGTAAGACAAAAAGATGGGAACCAGGCTGAGCTGAGTGGTTGCTGCTTTAGCACCTGAAAGAGCTTCTGTCCTTATCTCCAGGTGCCAGAGACTTTGGGGAGCCATTGGGTAAACCCTGCTTCTCTTCAAAGGAGAAACTGGAGAGAAAAGATTCTCCCCATAGGCCTCACAAAGGTGTTTTGAGGATTAATTACGAACGCAGAAATTCAGGCACGCACTCAAGTCATCCTTCATCATGTCTGCGCAATTCTTTCGGCTCCATATAGGTTTTAAGTGTTATTAAAAGAAAATTGCTATAGAGTTGAACTTTAAGTGTTAATTATGACTGGAGATATAAATGACATCAGGTCAAATCTTTCACAATTTAACTCCCTAATTGACTTCAGCTTTCTGCACCAAGGGATATCTCTCTAGCTAAATGCATCTGTCTATCACATTTCTCAAGTGCCTATAGCAATGCATCCAATTAGCTGGACGTAGCCATTACGCCTCAACAGCTCCTAAATAGTGCAGGATGAAGCCTTCATCTCCCTGAAATAATCAAGAAAATTTTACCTCTCACCAAGCCAGGTTTTCACATCATCCTGCAATACACGCTCTGGTTTTAAGTACTGTTTCCAGGTGAAGATAACAAATTCTGAAGTAAATACATTTTCTTTTCACACCAATAATGTCCTTTGTCTCACAATGCCCCAAATTTCTTTAAAATCTTGATATGCAAAACCACTTTGCTGCACCTCAGTGGTAAGTGGTCTCCTGGGTGACATTCAGCAGCTGCTGGATTGTCCATGGCACCGTTTCCCAGCGCTTTATGGCAGGATGAGGAGGAGGAAGTTGGCAGTCAAATGCTGAGGAGCAGAAAGCAATTTCCTGGGCTGGTATTGAGCAGGAGCACAGGCACTGACATGTCTCCAGCCAAAGCTGTAATCAGCTTCCCCTCTTCCTTGGCAGGAGAGCGGTGTGACATTGGGCTGGCACACGGGGCTGGCTCAGGGTGAAGCCCTGGCACATCCAAGAGCTCGTGCTGCTGTGGGCCCAAGGGTGTCTGCCATGGATGGGCTTGGCAGCAGCTCTGTGTGCCAGCGTGCTGGTGCTGCCCAGCAGAGCTCGTGTGGAAGGCGGGGATGGATCTGATGGGTGTAAGGGGAAAGATGTTTCCCCTTTTTGCTTTAATGGGAAAAAAATTGCTCTTTGAACTCACAGATCGATGTGGATGGTACCCAACAGAGACGTGTGAGTGTGTGGTACTGGTGTGAATCACAACGGTGCTCTGCTCAAGTGTGGTGAACAGCTCTAAAAAAGGACTAGAAAAGAATTATTACAATGTATTGCAGATTTCTTACCCAATGTTGTGTGTTTTGCTTGTATTATCTGGGCAAAGAACACCAAAACCCAATGAAAACAGAATTAAACAAATTAAAGGATTTTTGAAATCCCTAAACCTTAACCATGTCATCCTTTCCCACTTTGAAATCCCTCAGTCTAAAACATCTCATAGTTCTCCACTCAAACAGAATAGAGGGACCTAATATCTTTGTGACTCTTAATGCTATAAATACATTTTGATACTTTTATAACCATGATTTTACAGAGGTCACAGTGAGGTATCATTTATTTTGGAGAGGGTAAGTAGGCTATTTGCCAGCAGATATAATCTCTTTGTTTTCTTAAAAGAAAATGAAATGACAGCATTTGGAGGCTGTTTCAAGGATCCCTGTGTTACAGGGGATCCTGGCGGAGATGAATTAGTGGCCAGTGTATAGGTGATCTTGCCAAAAATGAATAGCAATGCAATTTATCATACCCTTCTGTAATTTATCTCACAACCATGTATTAGATTAGATAAAGACAGAAAGACATGTGAATTGGATGGACTGGACCAATGCTGAAAACTTACACCTGCTTTTATTGAGGCTGACAGGAAGATTTCTGTTGCCTGCATTGCAATCAGGATTTGGCTTCACATTTTTAATTTGCTTTGAAGTATGATCTTGTCCAGCAATGAGAAAAAGCTAACTCAACATTAAAGTTTGTTGATTGTGTCTGCTATTTCTTATTCAATACAAATTTGTTCCATCATATATTTCACATTCAATCAATTAAAAAGTGTAAATCTAAACAAAAACCCCTCAACACTCAGAAGCTTAAAAAGAAGAGTAATAAGCAGCTGTGAAACTGCTGCAAACACTCATTACATGCTACACCGTTTTCAAGGTAACAAACCAATAGTTTATTTTGTCCCCTTCCAACAAAATCCATACTTCAAAATCCACTTTTCTTACCAAATCGGTCTGTCTGTAAGACAAACAGTCTGCAGCTGGGAGTGTTTACCTACAACAGCAGAAAGATGTGCTACACTGCCTTCAAATTCAGGAGTATCACCAGCTACCTTCTTTAGGCTCGTTGCGAGCCAGTGATTGATATCTGTTCTTTTGCATTGCTTTCCTCTCATATCTCTTTGTCCCGCTGCTATAATCGATCACAGATTTTTCCATCAGGCTTCATGTCAGATTAGGATAGTGAACATGAGTGGCTTAGAACAAACTGCTTTAGAGTGCACCGATGCAGGCCCGGGACTTGAACCGCTCTAAAAGCAAAGGGTTTGGGCACATCCATAAAGACAGCGCAACAGCAGGCAGGCAGAAATATGCTTTTCTGGCAAGGGTTTGGGATGGCTCCTCTCTGTGGAGCTGTTGTGATCACATTTCCAATGTGGGGTGGTGTTTTAAGTGAGGGGCAATGCCTGGCTCATAATTTTCCTGACTTAGACAGAAATTTCTGCTTAGGAGTCCATGGATGTACCTGGCAGGACCTGCACGTGTTTTCTCCCTGAAGCTGGAGTTGCAAAGTCACACACAGCTTTTGTGTTTAGTGCTTTATGTGTGCTATCAAGAACTGCAAGGAGTGAAAGCCCAACAACTTTCCCTGAATAAAAATAGATTTTAAGCATTCAGTGTGACCAGCCTTCCCAGGAGAACTAAAAATATCAGTCCCTTACTTAAACAGTTCTTTGGGGGATTACTGCTTTTTTTTATAGTGCCTAGCACAATTGAGTCTTCATCTTGGTGGGTGTTTTAAATGCATCTGTTGTATAAATAACAATTTTTATTTTAATGTGAAGAATAGAGCACTGTTTAGAGAAGAGAGCTGCAAAGATTTGATCCAAATTTGGATCAGTTTGCTTACAGCAGTTGCCCCATGGATTCTGTTGCTCAGATCTACAAATCCTGAAAGAGAAGTTCACCTATGGCAGCTGGGTGACCTCTGGGACTTCTAGAAGACAAATAGATATTAAACTTTTCCTGGGTTCAAGGGAAGACAAGAATGTAGTGGATGAGAAGCGTTTTGAGGAGGATCACCCAGTGCCCAGTGCAGGACATCCCTGAGCTGAAACAGATGCAAAATTACTGAGGCAATTATCCCACGTGCTTGCCCTACAGATGCACAGGATAGTCACTGTTGAGTCCATACCTGTGACCACAGCTGGAGAAATAATAAATAAATAATCATAAGAGTGCAGCCATTTAGAGCTTTTGTAACCATGCTAAAACAACCATCACTGGAGGCACTTTAAGGGACACTGTGACACAGGAGAGTCGTTACCCATTTGACACAGTAAACCCCTTTTTTCCTAACAATGACTGGCATGTTAAGCCCAGGACCAGCACTAGGCCACTGAAAGCAGGGCTTGCACAGCCCACAGGAGCAGGAACTCTGACATCCTGCATTTAATCCCAAGGAAGACACAGGTAGTGGTGCATTAGTGTAATGCTCTTAAACAAATCCTGAACAAAAGGCTTTTTGCTCTATGTGTGTAAAAAACAGGGACTCTTGGATTTTGCCATGTAACAGTGGGTGCTGAGAGTGCCTGAAATCACAGCTTTGTGGAAAAAAAAGCCTGAGAAATCTTGAGAGTCAGCAGACACAGAATATATCCATCAGGAGCTATTACTGGGTCTGGGATCTTTCCAGAAATAATGAGGTGAAGTGCTGCTCAAATGGATGTGCTGCCAGGACAGAGGGCGAACTGCGAGATAAACACTCAGGTACTCATAGGCTGCTGTAATGCTGCATCAGGTAATGGTCTGGGGGGATAAAAAACAGGATCGAAAAAAAGTACAACTAAGATCTTGTACTCTGCCAGAGACAGGGTTTTTAGCACAGACTTTGAATTATTTTTGTGTCCTACAGGTCCTGGCTACTCTTCCTCTTACCTTACAGAGGTCCTGAGGCTGCGCCTGAGGAGAGCACTTGCCCTAAGGAAAAAGCTGGGGTCTGCTGGAAGGCAAAACACGATGGCCAAAGAAATCTGGAGTTTCTTACCTTGCAGGTGAACCTCGGGCCAAGGGGCTGAGCAGCTGATTTGAACTCTCGGGTAGCTAACCCACACAGCAGGAAAGGTTAACCTGGATTACTGAGTGATACCTCATTCTGGGATGATTTATGGAGAGGGTACAACTGCCCTGTGTGCAAGCAAGGCCACAGATGCCACAGTTTAGTGTTCAAATGGCTGATCCCTGCATAAGGTCGTTCATCACACATTGCTTTGGACTCCCAGGCCAATACAGATAAAAACCTGTCTCACAACAGGCACAGCCTTTTCGGCTCCCATCTGCCCACAGCAACCCTCCCAGCGCTGGTAATTACATCCCTGCACTTGATTATATTGGCCACAGCTCACCCCAGAGCCACAGCCACACTGCCGTGCCCCAACGGGGGGATTGTGTTAATGAACAAAAACTAACACAGGGTCTCCATCTACGAACCTGCTTCAAAGCCCAGAAGTTGGAAGCTCAACCTCTGGACAACCACACTCCCATTTCTGTCCTGAGACTGCTTCATCTGTTTCAATTTTCTTGCTGTAATTCAGTTTCTCATGGATAAGTGCAGGATGCTCCCACTAACAATGCATGGAGGGGGTCAGTTTGTTTGCCAGACAAAGAAAGAAAGAAAGAAGCACACAGAGGAGACAAGAATTGTGGGCTTGAGAGGGAAGCACAGGAGCAGCAAAGCTGATGCTGTGACTGGGCTGTGGTGCAGGAGAGGAGAAGACCAGGTCTTCCCAGAACAGGTGTGCAAGGGGAAGTGGCACTCTCAGAGAAGAGTTTCCTCTCAGTTGTTATGAAAAGCATAAAAAGCAATTAAAACAACCTAAAAATAGGAAGATCTCTTCCTCCCATTTCTTTTTCCTAGGGCTTCCCAAGGCTTTTGCTGACCCAGATAGAGGTAGGGGGACATGTCTGACCTAATGCACAGTCAAAACTTGCTCTGTTTTTTAACCAGGGATGTGCTCTGGGGCAGCACTTGCGGCCCAAGCCCTCGGAGCAGCCCAGGCCTCAGGCTGTAGCTGCTGTCAGCAAGGTGCCCTGGGGCCGTGCCTGGAGCACTGAGGGCAGAGCTGCCCACACCCAGCCTGGGGAATGCTGAGCAGAGGGGTTGAATGACCAATTTTAGGACATAGATGTTTATTCTGGTCATTGGATATCTTTATTCCTGGGGGAAGAGAGCCACCCAGCAAGGGCCACGCAGGTGTGCACACCCGAGCACTTGTCCCTTCTCCCAAGGATGGGGAGAGCACCACAGCAGCTGGGAGCTCCAGGGGTACACTGAGATGGCTGCTGAAGGCTTTGTAGGCTCAAGGTGAGTTTTAGTAATGGGCTTGGAGAACAGTAGACATTCAAAAACAAGCTTAGAGCGCCAGGAAAGGAAATTTGGTGAGTGCGCACCTTAAAAAAATCTGATTGTACCAACAGCGTTAACATAAAAGGAGTAGGGAATATGAAATTGTGCAATGGAGTTCTAATTATAATTCCTTTTGTTTTCCTAAAGAGCATTAAAAAGCCATGATGTGACCAACGACTCAAGCCCAAAAAACACTTCCAATTTTATTTTTACACTCATTGAGGCCCCTTGTTAATTTGCAGCTAGTGAAATAATAAACAAAGCTGATCTTCTCATTTGCATCCGACACTGTAGAAATGGTGAAATTTAAGAAGGTTACCCAGAATCAGTGCAAAGCTTTGATTTCTGTCATTAGCATATTTAAGTCTAGCTTAAGCAAGGTTGCTTCCCTGAAAGACACGTTTTGATAAAAGCTGTTTAGTGCCCATAACCACTCTGCTGCTCTCAAAATATGACACCCTAGCAGGCCAGAGCTAACCTGTGCACATGAAATGAGTTTAGTTTAATGTTGTGTTAAAAGAGTTTGGTCTCTGGAGCAGTCACTCTGCTTAATAACATAATCATGTGTCTTCTGTTTAGTTCTCATTTAACTTGCCCCACACAAGCAATGAATCCAGCTTAATTAAACGTTCTTTTGAACGGCAAAAATGACACTGGTTTATATTTTAAAAAATCTATACGCCACGGGGCACCCTCAAGACACAAAATCCTAATAAAGAGGCTGTGAGACGTACAGCTAATAGCACAGAGCAAGTTTGACATTTGCAGGGTAATTTAATGAACCAAGTGCTTCCTCACAGGCTCCATGCGGGAGCGCCGTGGCTGCAGTGCCATTTAATAGAAGATGAAGAGCCATGTTTGCAATAATGCTAATAAACAGCTAATCTGAAAATTAGACTAGCATGTGGCAAAGGGCTGCTGTGCATGTGTAATAAATGCTGCTCAGTGCTGGGGGAAGGCTGTCAGCTGATGCAGGAATCCTGCTGCAGGATTAATCAGCAGCCTGGGGTGGCCAGGCAGGGCTCGCTCTCCTGCACCCCATGAGCCGCCAGGCTGCACACGAGCAGTGCAGAAATGCACATCAACCCCAAAGGATGGTAACGCCAGGAAAGGGACACTGCAGGTGTCCCCTTACAGAACTCAAAACAGCTCTGAAGTTTCTGACTCTGTCCTCTGACATTCAGGGGAATGGCTTTGAGTTCAGCAAGTGCTTGATTCTCATCCCAACAAGGGATAAGGATCATCCCTAAGGAGAAGCATTAACTGTTTGAGACCAAGTTGGACGCAGCCCTGAGCAGCCTGGTCTGGTGGAAGGTGTCCTTGCCCACGGCACGGGCTTGGAATGAGATGATCCTAAAAGTTCCTTCCAACCCAAACCATCTTATGACTGACCAAGCATCCCCTTTAGGCTTTATTTTTTCTCTGCTAGTGTAAATCTGGTCTAACCCTGGCCAGTAAGTAATTTAAATCCTCTTTTATTGAGAGCTTCATAAGGTAGAAGAGGTAAATGAGGTAGAAAGGAGTGGTAAGTGCTTCTTTTCCTCTGTTAGAAGAATCAGGATCTTTAATAAAGTAAGTATTAGGGCAATGAAGAAATAAACACTGAAAGCATCTCACTCATTACTAAAATGAAAATGCTTGCTAATATATGCAGTGCACCTGGAAATGCCCATTCAAGTAATTACAAAAGGGAAAAACACCGGGGAAACAGGCAAGCATGAAGACAATAGCCATTAGAAACAATATTAAATTAAGCACGCCTTTTGAGATCTACAAATTCACTGATTAAATTGTGCATTACAAACCCTGCCTTGACTTCACTCAGCTGGAGTTCTGGGGCAAACCTTCAACATATGAAAACAGCCTCTTGTTTTGCACTGAGATTAAGTCAGGGCTGCTCCTAACTCTGCTTAGTCCCGGGGTTTTTAAAGACATAAAAAAATAACCTTTTTTTTTGCCCTTTCCCCACCCCCAACCCCCCAGATTCCAGCTAGCAGGAGGCATCACAGTCCTCCAGACTGAGCAAAAGAGGGCAGAAAAAGGCATTGCAGCATTGAGCTTGGCAAATAGCACAAAGCCCATCAAAATCAGCAGCAATCTTCTCACTGACCAAACAGCCCTTGAGTGTGGCCACCTGTGAGTGTCTGGGTGAATTTGGCTTCATCCTGGACAGGGAGCTCCACGTTTCCCCACGGAGCCCCTTCCCACCCATTCAAAGGGAAGAAGCCTCTCACACTTTGTTTTGGCCGAGGTGCCTTTCACAGTGGGGCAGAGCCAAGAGGCAGGGGAATTAACCCTCTGTGATTCCTGCCTCTCAGATATTCCTGCACCCAAGACAGCTCATGGGGCAGCAGATGTGAGCCGTGGCTCTCTCAAGGCACTCACAACTGCAGGGATGTTTGAGTGTTTGTGCAAATAAAGGATGGAATTGAGACCAAAATGCGACCTTCCTGTTGATAAAACTGTATCCTTTTTCAGAGACATGAGAAATGAGTGAGGACAAGTTTATTAATAGGTTTATTGGAGTGCAGGGCTGTTTATCACCATTTTCCTATTGCTGATGAGATTTCCAGGGCTGATGGAAACTCCCCCACTTTCTCCCGTTCTCTGAGAGATCTCCTAGAATTGATTGTGGAAGCCAGCAACCACTTCCAATTGATTTTGTGTCATTAAATGTTAAAAACTGTGTGCAGCTTTCATAGAGTCCTTTCTGCTGGAAAGTGGGCTATTGTCTACCAGCAATCCCAGTTTGCTGCTAAAACAATGGATTGTCTGGGGAGGGAGTGTAAAATTATATAGAAAACTCTTTCAAGGTGATACTTTCTTGCAACAACACACGAACACACACACATAACCTGTGCTCCTGCCTCTTCCAAAACCTTGTAGATAGGCAGTTTAATTTTTCCAGCTTTTGGCTTTATTTACTGGGAAGAGAAGAGCTAAATAAAGATAATTTCTGCTCCTATCCACCCTTCTATCCAAAGCTCCTCCTTGCTTTTCTCTAGGCAACAAGGTGCTTCTGTTTTGTTTGTTTTTAGGGAATCTCCTAATACACTCCTCCTCTTTTTCCCTCAAATATTTCCAGCAAGCCAGAAGGAAATACAACCTTTGAGATGCCTTTGGTCCCAGGACAGCAGAAGCTGAGGGCTCCTTCCCTGTTGCTCAGCTCATTCCCTCCATCCAGAGGCAATCTGCACAGTGCAGATGGAAATTCCCAAAATTCCCACTGCCCATCAGCAGTGAGCTCCTGTGCAGTTGCAGGCTGTGGGGCTCATACCTGGTGATGATCACAGTGAGGAATCTCCAGAGACACGTTTGGGAATCTGCACACGTAAACGAGGCCTTTCCAAGAGACAGTCTGTGAGAAGTGAATTCAGGATGCCTCTGTCCCTCTCATACCTAAATAAGAGAGCTCTGTGGCCTGAAGCTGACAGACGACCAGGAGAAAATGGAGTCCCACAGACCCTTTTCCCTGCACAGCCCCCTGTACAGCTCTCCCTGCACACCTTCGCATCTCACACTTCCATTAGCTGTACCCAAACCCCACAGCACTGATGGGCTGCTGAGGGGACAACGGGGAGATGACAAACAGCAGGACCGGCCTCCTGGAGTGCTGCTTTGCTCAGATCACAAACGGAAAAGCTCTCTGACTGAGGGACAAAGCCTCTGCTCCTGCAGGGAGCACATTCAAGAGGACAGCTTTTGTGCACTGTTTCCGGCTTGGTAATTAAGGCTGGAATAACCCATAAAGTGACAGATAACATATTAAACACCTTCTGTGTCTTAGGAAGCACAAACTAGGTGTCACAAATGGAGACTCACGTGGCCCAGCTGCCTCAGGCCATATGTCACCCTGCTCCTGGCTGTGCCACGTTCGGAGGCGCTGCAGGGTGGCAGTGGGACGCTGGCCTGGCCCAGGAGAGGTGGCACATGTGAGGGTGACAATGATGGTGGCCATACAGAGCCCTGCTCCATGTGATTTCTCTGCTGGGGATCGTGGACCTGATTCAGCTACTCAATTTGTGGTATGTAGAGCAGCCAAAATAATTCTATGCAAAATAAAAAGCTGAGAGCAGATGAAAATAGAGCTAATAATACAGTCATTAGGAAGGGAGCCAAGGCACAAATTGCAGTATTGAGTGTGAAAGGAGAAGTCAGGGCAGGGAAAGGACTGTACATACCCTGTGCTGCTCAGGGGACACAAATACGTCCCCAAATATCTGCTGTCTGTGGCAAAGGGACAGCAAGAGGCTGTGTGGCCAGAGCTGTTGTCTCGGACAGCACACAGGACAGCATCCCAGCAGCATGGTGCTCAAGTGCAGGTTGCTCATGGCCCTGCCTTTTGGGCAAGAGCCCATCAAGGTACAGCAGCAGACAGGACGGGGACATGTCACACCACACATTTGTGTCACCTGGGAAGATGGGACAAACACCCTGCTCTTACAGACGTGCAGGACACACCTGTGAGGGGGTCATTGGCTGGCACCAACATGGGTCACAACTGAGCTGCAGCCAGGTGTTTCAAAACAGCAAAATGACAGCTCAGGAGAGCCAGGGTGGTGATGAAAAGTGATCCCAGTGCTTGGATGGGCATTGGTAACGGCAGTGAGGTGAGGGCTGTGGCACTGGTCTGTCCTGTCTTGGGGAGAAGGCAGTCCCACAAACAGAGCTCAGCCTCGGTGTGCTTCGTCAGGCAGGCACAACACCAGAAGTGGTTAACAGCAGCAGAGCAGCCAGGGATATTTTACTGCCATCTGCTCGATAGCCTGTGCTTCTGATCCATCTAAGGTCAGCCAGTGTATTTTGGTTTGCCCTCAGGTGAAAGCTGATGATCATGCAGTCTCTCGACCGGCCCTCCACAGCACCTATTTAAAGCTGCTCCAAGAGCCTGCATGTCCTTAAGCAGAAAACTTCAAGTGCCTTTTTGTGCCAAGTGCTCTTCAGTTTAGACCAATCTTCAGCTTGAAATGGGAGGAAAGTCCTTCCAAAGAGTAACAAGAGGGCGATTAAATAAACACTTCACAGATTCGTAAAATCGTTGGGGTTCAAAGGGACCATGAAGATCATTCAGTTCCAATATCTCTGTAATGGGCAGGGACACCTTCCACTCAGGCTGCAAAAAATCCTTGTCCAGCCTGGCCTCGGGCACTTCCAGGGATGGGGCATCCACAGCTTCTCTGGGCACCCTGTGCCAGGGCCTCACCATCCTCACAGGGAAAAATTTATTCATAATATCTAACTTAACCCTGCACTCTGTCAGTTTAAAGCCATTGCCCCTTGTCCTGTCACTCCATGCCCTTGTCCAAAGTCCCTCTCCAGCCCTCTTGGAGCCCTGTTAAATTCTGGAAATGGGTTCTGAAGTCTTCCTGGAGCCGTTTCTCCAGGCTAAACAACCCCAGGTCTCTCAGTGTTTCTCCATAGCAGAGGGGCTCTAGCTCTCAGAGCATTTCCCTGGCTCTTCCCCAGACTTGTTCCAGCAGATCCATGTCCTTTTGTGTTGGGAGCCCCAGAGCTGCATGCAGAGCTCCAGATGGGGTCTCGAGAGAGCAGGACAGGGGCAGAATCTCCCTGCTCTGTTGGCTCCCTGGGCTGGAAGTGCACATTGCTGAGTCACTGTTGAACTCATCAGCCAATATTTGTTTATAACTTCTTTCTGCCCAAGATGATCAAGTCAATTCTCCTTTAGATGAACATTTCTGCTGTAATAAAAATGCTGTGGAGCAAACAATGCAAGTCCACACTTCTGAAGTATTGACTGGAATGATTTCTCTCAACTCTTCTTGCCATCAGCTTTCTCTAGTGGCTCCCATCCAGTCTGTTGCATTCTTAAAATGAGAGAGAAAAAAAATCCCAATTTCTTAATCACATGTAGTGGAATGGTAGTGGATTTCCCTCAATATCTCTCCATACCTCTAGGGAAATATAGTCTAGGTCAATTTCTGGCATCTGTCTCCTAATCCCCTATGTATGCCAAGGCAGAGGGTTTATTTAGTGGTGTGGAAATGTCCATGACTTCAGTAATTTTTGCCTGCTCTGTTGTCTCATTGCTGGAGGAAAAATGTTAAAGGAGTTTTCGTTTTCTTCTTTTCTTTTTTTTTTTTTTTACTACGAACCTAAAAAACTAAACATTTTGCTAAAAAGTTTTTGTTTACAAGTAACACCTAAAACTGCAGTGACAGAATGGAACACGAGACATATTCACACTCCTTTGATTTTCATTGTTTCCTTGAAGGATTTCAATATACACAATGAATTTTCCTGTTTAGCTGGGACACTCGTGGCCTCTGCCAGCAGTTTCTTATCTTCTCAGAATTTTAGGCTAGAGAAATAATTGTCTCCATAACATGGGTGGGAGACCGAGATGCAAAGACTTGAACCAGATTTCTAAAATCATTGTTATGTCTAAAGATGAGAGCAAAAACCAGTGGCAGTTCAGGAGCTCACACTGTGTGAAACCAAGAGGAGTGAGTAGCTATTTTTCATTTTTCAGTGCCTGAATGTCTCCAGACTGTCCCTCAGAGTGTGACTGGGTTCACCCACGAAGCCTGTGCAAGCTGAACCTGCCCTCCCAGCTCTGGCCCAAAGTGAGGACTGAGTCCACATCCAGGGATGATGCAAACTTGGCTAAACAGAGAGCAGCACATGCAGAAAAGCACAGAACAGTGCTGAGGGTAATTAAACAGATGTCATGAGGGTGATGCCTGTGTCACACCGCTTGCCCAGGCAGGCACGGTCCATCCTTGCCATGGTCCATTTTGCTCTTCTAAATAAATGTTCCAGATGAGCTGAATCCCACTGAAAGGTTTCCCTCTTTCCTCTTCATTCCTTTTACAATGCAAAGCAGGAGATACCTAATGCCAAAGCATTTCATTTCTTCCAGTTTTATTGCCAGCCTTCAGGCTGCCTCATTCTGGACCTGCTGCAATCCAATCTGCTCTTGCTAATACTTCAAATATAATATTTATAACGGCCCAGGTTGAACCAAAGGCTACTTGCACTGACAGATGTCACAAGCTATAGCTCTCCTTTCCATTTTATTGTTTGGTAGCTTCTGGCAAAGAGGGAGAGGATCTGGTAATGAAATGCTCCTTCTCTGCTTCAAACTCACAGGAACATTTTGCTGTGCTGCCCATTATTCACAGGGGAGTAATCAAGTGGTAGCTGGTTGGTTACCAGTGTGTTATGCAAGGGAGGTTTATGTGATGGCAGAGCATAAGATATATTTCTGATTTAATTATCGAGCTGCAAGCCCACACAAAGTTTTATACTTGTGGTTTTGGGGCAAACGTGGGCAAATGTGCAATGCTATGGACAGAAGGACCCTATTCTGTAACAGTCAAGTAAAATAATTTCTCTGTAACTAAAGATAATGAGTTCTGCAGGACTATAAATAGGCATGGAGCTCTTTTGCAGATAAAGCACCTCTGTGGTACTTTGCTACAGCAGAGCAATGGGGAAAATTCTGCAGGGAACAATCTTCTCCTGGCAGATGGCTGGACCAGGAGACCTGCTCAATATTTTCCATGTCTAGTTTTCATGATTTATACAACATCATCCCTTGGAAAAGCAATTCCGAGAGGACATTATGATTCCACGATAATTCACCGTACTTGAGAGAAAAGAAAAAAAGCCAATATAAATACGTCTATGCTCTATGGTTGGAGTTAACAGACTTCTTCAAGTCCTGTTCCAGTTTTTTAACTTTCTTGGCTAGAACCACGTGGAGCTTTATGTTAGCTGGCTGATTAAGCAAATTTCCATGGGAATAATAGTGATTTTGGGGGGAGAGTTCAGAGAATGGTCAGAGGGGAAGAAGAGGGGAGAGAAGACAATCAGGCCCTGCACTTTGTGAGAACTAAGCTCAGTCTCTGGGAAGTACCAGACTGAAGATTCAGCACCTCCTGCCCCAGACTTGTGCCATAGCCACTAGAGCACTTGTTAGCTCCCTCTGGGGAAGAAATGTTTTCACATAGTCAGAGAATGAGAAAGGTGATGGAACAGCAAAAAAATCTGTTGGAAGGAAAATAGCTTTCCAGCAATCTTTATTCAAGTGACTCCTGGGGGACAGTCCTTCTTCTGGTCTTCATTAGAATGAGAAGTGTGAATCAAGGGAGAAGGTAAGATCCAAGGGGAGCAAAAGGCTTCAGGGCAAATTTTTTGTCCAGTACAACTCAGTTTAATGTTGCTGGCACTGGGAGTTTTGCATTGCTCTGTTATGAGCTGTCACTCCACATTGCAGAGCAATGGGACACAGCTGCTGTCCAGGAGCAGCATTTCCCAGAAGTGAAGATGGAAATTGCCATGTTCATTGGGACTTCAAAGACCGGGAATAAAAAATTTCAGATCAAGGAAATGTTGTCAGGCCAAACCAAGACGATACAAAAATGTACAGAGCAAAGAGCCCATGATGGCAAATGGCTGGAAAGGGATGATTTTGAAATTAGCAATTAGCTTTAAATCAAACTAGAAATTCACTTAAAACCAGACTAAGCAGAGGACAATTAAGTCAGTAAATACAGAAGCACTGTGGAAAAAAAATATACCAACTTTGCTTATGTTCACAGCTGCACTCTGTCCCCTACCCTCGATCTTTTGTACAAGCACAGCATGGAAACAAGGCTCAGAGCTTTCCAAAGGCCACACATAAGCAGAGTGCAGAAATCTGACTTTATTTGGTTTACTTTCTCTTCATGTACATCCATGCCTGCAGTGTAGCATCCACTGACAACTCCTACTTCGTACTTTCGCTCTTTCCTGCAAAGGAGATGCGCTCCTCTAAATGACAATTTTTTTAAGGCAAACCACCCTGAAAGCTGGATGCCCCCATCTTGTGCAGATTTAATCTTAAATCCACAAGAAAAAAATTTAAAAGGTATTCTGAATGCAAAGCAAATAGCAATTACCCTGACAGCTTCCCCATTTCAGCAATACACTGCAGCTGTATTTGCTCTTGGGCAGGGAACGCTTTTCACTTAAGCCATGGTGAGAGGAGGACACAAATCCCAGAATTTCCTTGCCTGGAGGAATCCCCACAGCACACACATTTGGGTGTGGATTGAGTCCTTTGCTGGAAACGAGCCTGAACTTATTCTTTCTGCTCTTGGACACAGCTGGCCAGGACAATTTACATTGCCTGGAAACCAGAAACAGAGCTTATGTCCAACTGATTTTGCTCAACTACTATTTTCTAAAAAACCCCAGCCTCAGCAGTCCTCAAGAGGTCTCTCCCACTCCTTTAATTTCTTAATACATGTAAAACCAAACAGAAGAAAAACAGAGCAGAAGGTTCATTCAGTTAAGCTCTAGATTGACTTCATCCAACTTAATGCTTTTTAATCACTCTTTGAACAAAAGATTTAGTCCTCATAATCCTCCTTTTGCTCAATTTGCTGCTCCTTACTTTATGAAATCTACTATTTGTTTGGCTCCCCTGATTCCCACCCCCCAAATGAGTCTGTGGGAGAAAAAAAAGGGGCTAATATCACAGGGCAAATGACTTTCAGAAATAAAATAGACTACAAAGAACAGTGCCAGCTTTTCTTTTATGGCCCTTCATTGGAAAGGTGCATGCAAAAAGCCTTTCCCCAGGGTAACCTCCCGAGCTGCTCACCAAAACTTCTCATCAATCTCCAGGAGCAAGATTGCAATTAGACCTGCTGATTTCAAAGCTAATGCTGCCCTTTCTTGGAAAGACTGAGATTTAATTTTAGATTTAGAGTCACTTGCAAAGAAAATCCTGTTGTAGGCTCTGCCTCTTGGCACTGTCCAGCAATGTGGCTGCCACTCTCCCAAACCTGTTTTTGCATACATATATTTTGACTGGACATATTTGCACCTGGTTTTGCCTGCATGTATTTTGACTGGACTGTGATGGAAATTGCCAAACCCAGCCAGTGTGGTGGGCTGGGCTGTCCCAATTTTGGTGCCTCTCCAAGGCCCTGAGACTCCCTGCAGGAGCCCCTGGTGCTGTGGGTGTCTGGCTTTCACCAGCTCCTCCCTGAAGCAAAGAATAACTGTGCCCTGACAAATAAGTCAGTCTTCCCTTTCCAAACATTTATCTCTGATTCATTGGGCCTTCAGGCCTGCTTAGGAGAAAGTAATTCAACCTGAGGATTTCAGCTGAGAAGAAATACACTTATGTGGGCAGGAGGAGAGCCAGACCCACAAATCACTGTCTGCCATCACCCAAATCCTGTTCTACGCTGGATTTCAACTGGTGTGTTTTGAACAAAATCCTCAAGAACTTTTTGCAAAGCCCAGAGCTATCTGTGCTCACACCTTTCCTAATTTCCACATTATCTATCCAGGCGTGCTGCAGATTTTCTTATGTGAGAACATTTGCAAAATAAAAATTAAATGCATGTTCTTCTTAGAGTCGGTAAAGCTAAAAATATATCTCATCTTCCATTAGATCCTCACTTAAAATAAATCAAATCAATTAAATATCACTTTTAAGATATCATAAACTATTATATACTTCAAAACATTTATTCTCCAAGTTGGTCACAAACAAATATAAGTGCAAATTATTCTGAAGTACTGGATGTTACCTTTCAATTAGACAATTTCAGTGGAAGTCCTTAAGAAAACTTATTGCTGTGTTTCCTACCAATCCATAAGGTCAGACAGATGTGATCAAACATACCTAACACATAAGATATCTTCCAAATTCTCCTGACATGGTTTTCTCTTGATGAGAAACGAAGAATATGCCCTTAAACCAGGTGAAGGAGAATGGACTGTAGTCCTAGACTTGAACTGTATCTGGATTGTTTTGGAAAACTGGAACATGATTTCCTCTGAATAACAGACAGAGCCCCAGGCACTTTGTATGTTCAAAAATTAAACTTACAACTGGCATACATCTGGCAGTGATCCTTACACGAAATCCATTTGGTCAGCCAGATGGTCTGAGACTTGCAGCTTTTTAATCTCACGCACAAAGCACTTAAGGCTGGAAAAAAACAATAAATACAACATAATACAGCATTGTGACAAAAAGCCCCTTTTATTGGTTTTCCAGCTATAGGTACGGAAAATTATGGGCAAAGCAAGTAGTATTTTTACACTTTAACTTCCTAAAATGTGCTAAATCCTGTGACTGCATTCTTTTCTCCTCAATTTCCTATATCTAACCGATCCTCAGTGAAGGGTGAGTGATTCCACAGGTACAAGGTTGGATGCTGGAGGCAGAGGATGGCATGATCTTCCACAACTCTTCTTTGATGAGCAAGAGCAGGACTGCAGGATCCTAATATCTCTTCTGCACTCTTTGGGATAAATATCCTACATTGCCCTTCTGCACTAAAAACAGAGACAGCTTTAAAAAGTGCATTTTTTTCTACTGTCAGTATCTTCAAGCAGCCAGGGGCCAGAAAAAACAAACACCCCATTTCCTTTGCTCTGAATGCACATTTCTTTTTCTCAAATACCTTTCTGTGTGTTATTGAAGAAAACCTTTCCTCTCATTGACTGCTGCAGGAGTTGCAGTGCTTCCCCTGCACTCTACTGATCAGCTCCTGTGCCTTTATCTGCTTTTTAAGCCACATTCCACTAAAATCAATGCAAAACTCCCACTGAATTCATGGATCTGTGAGCAGCCATCCACTAAGGCACCATGATATGACCACAAACCTTCACCTGACTCACCCCACCATTAAATGAGTGGCAGCAGGACAGGAGCACCTTGCTGTGAGTTTTATTCAGTGCTCTGGTGTTTTCTGCAGCACAGCAGAAGGGTTTGCACAGCTGTGTGAGCAAAGCAGAAGCTCAGCCTTGCTGCATCCCACCCTTCTCACACTAAAGCTGCACACTACCCTCACTCATCCCCTCCCAGAGCTTTCCCTTTCTCACCCTGTCTTTGGAAAGGGTGATGGACCAGCCTTGGCTCAGGCTCCTGTGATTCACCACGCAGCTAATTCAGGATAGCGGGGTTTAGGACACACGGAGACTTCACTCACTGGCTCGTTTCATCTCTCCACTGGTGCCTTCCTTGCTGGCAGCTTCAAAGGCATCTTAGTGGATAAACTGCCTGACCTACTAAACGAAGTACAAAGAGAATCCCCTTCTCAATTAATTCTTGTGCTCCAAATTCATACTCAGATTTGTTTCTGAGCAGCTTTCATTTCTGTTAATCAGCTATGACAGTTTTAGCTCCCTTGAGTTGATGCTTGGCTGCAGAGCTCCTCCTGTACTGTAATTTTCCCAATTGATTTAGAAAATTCTGCTGCTGAGATGGCAGAGGCCTGGACCTCTGAATTGATACCTCCACTACAGGAAATTATTTCTAATTCATTAAAGTTAAAGCAAGCAGATTTATGTCACCTGAGGCTGTTACGGAGATAGCACATGTGAAGTTTCTGCCCAAAGACCTGGTCCAAATGCTGCTCTGCACTCTGCAATTCCACAAACACAACCAGCTGGGGGAAGATTGCTCTACACACCAGAGATCCTGCAGCAAATTTGCGCTTCAAGGCAAGCAGGAGGATATAACAAGAGATGTTCACAGCATACATGGAGAATAAGCACTGTCACTGCTGTCCTATGGACAAGAGAGTGAGAGCTTGGGAGAACTTCACACCATGAGGAGTGTTCAGAGAGGGGCTGGGAGAAGAGGTCAGTGAGCTTCACCTGTCAGCTCTGTGCTCGTGTTCTCAAATGGATGAAAAGGAAGTCATGTGGTCCTCAAATTTACAAACCCCCAGATTTGTAACAAAAACAAAGGGAAAAAAAAACCCAAAAGGACAAAACCCTACTAGTTTAGCTACTGTCTGGGGTGGTTACCAACAGCATCTGAGGCCTGTAGACAAAGATTTGGGGTGAGAAGCAAAGCTGTTAAATAAACTCTTTTCCTCATCCCCAGTATTTCCAGTTCTCCCATTTGTCACTTGCTGAATTCCTTTCAGCTGGACAGACAGACACCCAGCACAGCTGGGACCAGAGGACTTTAATTCAGACACCTCACTGCTAATTTATGAACTCAACTCCAGCCAAGCAAGTTTGTCAGCCCTGGCCCCTGCCTTTAATGCTGTTAGTATTCTGGAGGGTCTATTGATGATTTCATGCCAAATCAATTTTGGCACATTAAAGTGATTTGTCAGAAATCCAGCAAAAGAGCTTTCTTAATAATTCAGCTCTCAGACTCTGCAATGCTGGTGGGAAAGCACTATGTGCCTGCATAGGTGCCCTCAATTAGCTCTAAAAGTTTCAGAAAGATTTTACTGGAATTTAAAGCATTTTAACACATTTATTTTAAACATTTGCTTTTAATTTTAACACTGAGTTGTAGTTTGCTTCAAGGTGATTTTTAAAGAAAAGAAATTAAAATTGTCTTTACGGAAAAGTATTTGCACTTGCAAGAAATGAACATTAGATTGTGAAAATGTACACTAGCAAAGTAGCCTTACACCACTTGATGTTAGTCAGGCAACACAGCTGTCTTTCTGCCAGAGCAATGATGGTGCACAAATAAGCAAATTTGTCAGTGTCCTTTGTGGGGCATGTATCAGCTCCTTCCAAAATATTCAAACTTTTCACCCCATATGTGGATCCATACAAGCGTGACAGGCTTTAGATTTGTAAATTATAAATGTCTGAGGTAAAGGATCACATCAGCTGACTTTCTGGGAAAGGTTACTTACCTCACACCCAAAGCTATGAAAAGAAGAAGCGTGAAACACAAAGTTCCTCTTGCTTTGTGCTCAGGGTGAGGCAGGTTCAGAGGTTTGGTAAACGCTGACAGCTGGGAATTCTAAAGAACATGGAAGTTTAATTCCTCTCTGGGTTGGACGTGCATTAGCAGTCCCTGGTTTGGGGTTTTTTTGTTGAATTATCAGTTACTAAAGAAACAGCCAGGGGTGCTAAATAGTTTGAAATGGGAAACAACCATCACCTGACCTGCCAGCTCATTTAATGAGTGTCTGAGTGAATGTGCTGCAGCACAGAGACAGAATTCTCTGGGGTCCATCCAAACAGTGGTGCTACCCAAATCCATGACAGCTAACCGTAAAGAAAAAGGAAATTCAACATTTCTGCCTTCCCATTATGGGATTTACCATTTTTCCATCTTTATGGGGCTTGGATAGGGCCCCAGCACCAGCTGAGGGCTTTGGTTCCAGCTGTCCAGGATGGCTCTGGCTCTGGCTCTGGCCCTGGCTCTGGCCCTGGCTCTGGCCCTGCTTCTGGATTTGGCTCTGGCTCTGGCCCTGGCTCTGGCCCTGGCT